>WYDI02042645.1:0-60619 GCA_009867235.2 Psittacus erithacus
TGCAGCCATCCAGCCAGTTCTTTATCCACCGAGTGGTCCACCTATCAAATTGATGTCTCTCCAATTTAGAGACAAGGGCGTTGTGTGGGACAGTGTCAAACACTTTGCACAAGTCCAGGTAGATGACATCAGCTGCTGTAGCCCAGTCCATCAGGTCTGATGTTAAGAACATTATGGTAAGTAAAACAGAAAGGCTCTAATTTTTCATCATTTAAACAATGGTAAATGAGGAATAATTCTGAAGGAGGAACTGCAAGCAGAAAAGTCTGTGAAAAACCAGAAGAATTTTAGCTGTTCAATTTAGTAATATATATACATTTACAGCTTAAACTTATCCTCGTCTCAGCATGAGCTTTTGCTTATTTGCTTAAGTTTCATTTTTTATTAAGAACAAGCTTTTGTAGTATGCTTGTGAATTTCTGATTTTTGTCTTCTTAAAAGCTGGTCTGTTGTGTAACAAATGCTGAGAATAGTCTCATTCTTAATATTTGAAAAATACTACTTATGAAGGAACCAAATCACATCTACATATTGTGTCCAGAGGCTCAAAATAATGACTTGGCATTTGGTTGATTGGTGGACAAATGTTGAATAACTGAATCATTGCCCCTTAAGTTAGAGACAGAAATACTGCAGATATAGCTTTTGCCAGTTATGACTTTCAAATACTCCTTGGGACTCCTGTGCCTCCAAAGGCAATTGTCAACTGACCCAGAAATTTCATGGCTGTTTATGTAATTAGGCAGTTCAGTCATGATGGTATTAAATGCCACAAATACAATAGCACACAGAATGATCCTGTTTGGTTTGCAGCTTTAGCAAGGGATCCTTTAAGTAGCATATAAGAGTAGGGACATTATTACATATCCGCAGATATTTTTCCATGACAGATCCTCTTACAGACATGTATGAGCCAAGCAACATTTTGGCCAGACCTCAAAGCAGAGCTTTTCAGAGAATAAAAGTTTAAATGCCAAAAAGTTTCTCAGGACTTTAGAGTTTGTTTGAAATAATGAAGAAAAAACACATTTTGTGTGAGAAAAATACTGAAAAAAAGGAATCTTTTGGCAGTTTTAAATGTTTAGTTGTACTTTGACTTTGATTAAAAATCTGGGTAGAAAGGAATTAAAATAAAATTGAAAAGCTTGGCTTAAAAAATATGTTTCAGAATTGCTCGTTTGTGTTTCTCATTCTCAAAAACATTGCAATGACATTACAAATTATGGCTATTGTGAAGAGAATTATTTATTATCAACTGCAGTCCTGACTTCCTTATGAAGAAAAAACAGATAAAGAAAATGTTACAAAAAGTTAGATTTTTTTTTAAAAAAAAAGTAGTGTCTTTATTTACCCACAGTGGAAAATATAATTAATATAAAGCAAAATACATAGAAGAGTGTATGAGACTATTAGGAAAGTCTAAGAAGTAATTATTCTAAATGATGGTGAAGCTCATGTATGTTGAAGTGTTTCCTCATCAAATACAGATCAGTCTTAAAAGTGTATGTGAAAAGCAACCACCGGTTTTTGCCAAACTTGAGATCTGAGATAAGTATGATCTGTAACTTAGGCCGTGTGTTCAGATCTCTCCCACATCATCCAGGGAATGGTCTGTCATCAGAATTTATTTGTCTAATTACAGAGCATTATTGATCGGCTGTGCTCTCAAACCAAACAGTACTGTGCTCTCTGCCAGGTGGACTTGGAAGGTAAACTAAGGTACCCTGAAAATACATGGGACTTCCATGGCCATGACATATTTCAGAACTGAAGTTTGTGGAATCAAGGAGGAACAGCACAGGTGGTTGCACATATTCATATCTGAAAAATTTACTAAAGCTGATAATATGTCTTTAGGTAATGACTATGTCTTCTATCACATTTCGCAGTGTGCATTGTATTCATCTTTTCATGTTTTACATACCCAATTTTTTCTTTCCAAAGAAAGTTAGAAGATGTTGATGAATTTAAGAGAATACAAAAGCTGGAGCTTTTAAAGAGAAAATATGATTTGAGACTCCCTGTAAAACTGCAAGAGTTTTGAAAACAACAGCATTAAAAATAGCCTAATTCTAATTTTTGATGGCAGGAGCTATCAAAATGGATAGCACTTTTATATTTGCTAGGGGATTTTCTAGGCTAAGGAGAATATGTTACAGAATTACTGATGTAGGTTTTTCAAAATGATGATCAACGGGATAGCAGTAGAGTCTGGACTTTCTCTCCAGGCTCCCCTGGCAGTGCTAGCTTCCCAAGGGCTATAATAAGAGTTCAGATGCATTACTCAGAAGTAGACACATTTGCATATCCTAATTTTGGGCTGAGCCCTATGCAAAGTGCTGAGAAATCCTAACCCCCTTTTTTTCTTGTTTTAAACATTACAATATACGTGACATCATTCACTGTTTTGATGTGGTACCCAACCTTGCTGTTCTCCTTTGTGTTGGACTAAGATCATGCATATTTTGCAGTCACTTCTAAAGGAAAAAATCCCTTCTGAAGTATATGAGGAAGGAATTCTTTTTCTTTTCTTTTTGTCATTTCATTTTTTAGATGCATTTTAGTGATGAATATGGATCAAGCTTTTCCTGTAATGTTTCATTAGCTTTTGTCAAGTCTGCTTTGTGGTTTTCATCTGTTTAAGGTTACTCAACCAGAATGGCTCCTTACACAAAAGAATCATTTCCTAGGGCTATGAATAGCAGGATGTGGACCTTGAACTGGACTCTGAATTCAGAGGGAATTAGCACAAAGAAAATGCAAAAGTGAAATGTCTGTGACAATGGATTGCAGTTAAACCATAATGTTTTGTACGAAGTGGAGCTTTTTAAAGAAGCTTGTCTGCATTTTTGAGTAGGAGGTGCAGTAATCAACTCTACAAACCAAGAATGAGTGGATCAGGCTGTGAGGTATTATTTCTGGGTCAAAAAAATAGAGCGGAGTTCTGTATAACATGTGCCTTTTTCTCTCCATCATGTCATCATGTCGTCTCATCTTTGGTATGCTCAGTATTTTTAAAAAGATGAAATGTGTTGGAACAATGGAATAGCTCCACATATGTCTGGTGTTCTAGCTTGTGTTATCTTGTCATCTTTATTAACTCCTGCACTTATCCTACCCATCCTCCTATCTATGAGATACACTGATCTAATACCAATCTTGAACTATCACCAAGAAAATAAATAGGTTCTCCCTGTTAAATGGGAATTTGAGTATCTGCTGCATAAAAGCCTATTTGGTTTGTGTTGAAATTTTAGGTACATGCATTGTGCCTCGCATTATAAGATCTTTCTTTCATTTTTCATTAGGATAATATCTTTCAGGTATGGAATGATTTTTTATTTTTTTTTATCTATGGCAACAGCGTGGGTGACGACTATGTTCAGTTTAATGGTATTCAGCCAAAATGTAACAAACTTAATCAGTGAGTAGTGAGCAGAAACTGTTTGAATTAATTAGGAAATAGGTATCTAACCCTGGTGATGCTGCCACTTTTGTTACCTGAAGCATACTACCTGCCTATTTTCTGCTGCTGTATCTCCAAAGTGGGAGGCAGAGGGGCATGCAGTGGATCTTCACATGCTGATTTGATGATAATTAATCAAAATCTTGTAAGAAACACAGTTTGTGTTGACTAAGATTGAGAAGAGTAGCAGTGGCCTGCTAAGTGCCCCAAAATACTGATGAAATTGCAAAATGAACTCTTTTAGTAGAATACACTGAAGTAAGACCCAGAGAGGGAAATAGTCAGATTTCTAAACCAGTCAAATCTCAATTGTTTCAAATTTCAATACTGTCACCTTACTGTGCTTGAATTATATTTGCCAGACAAAAAAAAATATGAAGAAAAAAAAGAATACCGGTATATATCATATCAAAGGAGTCCCTCTAAGCCTGACTGAAGAAACTGCATTTCACTGACCCTCAGAATGCTGCAAAGGTCATCCAGTCATCCAGCACTCTGCTTCTGTGCTACAGCCATTCATGCAAATTAAAGCTGGCTGCAGGCCTACTGCAACTTGCAATATGCACATAGGTTTTCAAAGATTCCTGATTATGTGCAAGTAGATTATGTGGGTTAACTTTCTTCTCTAGTTCTTTTACTTGTCAGTTTGAGATCCATTTTACCTCTACCCTTCTTCATCTCGTACCACACATCCAATTTGCACATTCTACAAGAAAGAATGACTTTTTTTTTTTGATGTAAAGTGAGATGTGGTCAAAGGGAAAAATTACATAAAGGGAGGAAGGAAACCTAGAGAAAGTACTAGGATGCGGCTGCCACAAAAAACATAGTTTGTTTGCTTGAATGGTTTGAGTGTTTGTTGCTGCTCCCATAATTTTGTTATCACTGCAAGCAGCAATGTAAGCAGCATTTTGAATTTCACTCATTATGAGCTGTGTTATGATTGTGTTGTTGCTCATTTGTGATTGCATAGTGACTGAAACAGATGTGGCTTTTTGGGGTGAGCAGCGCTCAGGGGCTTCTATATTTGTGATGGCTCAGGAGGATGATGGATTCAAAGGAGGTGTCTCAATGCTATGGCAAAAGAACTTGAGCAAGAGTGAGGGCAAAGAAAGAGCAATATAGCTGTGAATGCTGTGGCTATCTATGTAATATATACTCTTTAATCTGTAATGCATTCATTTTCTCATGTCCCTGTAGAGCTTCACATGCGGCAGAAATCATAATAGAGCTGCATTCCTCAACAGAGCTGTCAGGCAGCCCAGCTCAGCTTTTTGTGCCATTTCATGAACCTGTTGGGGCTAGCTGTCAATGAGTTAATCAAATCTTACCTTCCAGCAAGGGCATGGTAACCTTAAGGGCATTTCGTGCTTTTTTATAGGTGAATGAGCTTCATTTTTGTCTAAATCATACAGTTGTGAAAACTTAGAAAGCAAAAGTCATTCTCCTGTCATTAGCCATTTTTTTCTGTTTTTGAAAAGCTGGGAAACTGAACAATATGGAAGAAAATTAACATCAGAGAATGACAAAAACTAGATACATCCAGTTAAGAAACCAGGCTCTTGGATGGAGGTGAAGGTTAGGCAACCTTAACTATCTTGAGAGAGGTTTAGTTTGTTTCTGACTGGACATCTGCTTTGAGCGTCCCCTGTAGCTCATGCATCTAGACTTGGCATCTCAGGGTAACTTAAGACAAAGTCACCTTCTGTTTCCCATTGTGACTCTTATAAAAGCACTACTCAAAGCCCTATTTCCTTCAGAGTCGTCTTCCTGCAGTGAGCATCTTGTAACTGATGCAAAGACATTTCTGAAAACATTTTACGTTGTTCTTGTGGTACTTTGCCTAAGTAATCTCCAGTGATTCCTGGCATATCTGTACGCAAAGTGATCACTACTTACAAACATAGTCAAGAAAATGCCAGCATAACTTCACAATCTGAGCATAACTTCTTGGGGGTTTTGTCAGTGTTTCGGAAACAAGCTCTTTTGCCTTTGCCAGGCAAGAAGGCAGTCCCTGCAGACTGGGAATATGTGACTGGTTCTCTGCCTGCTCCTTTTTCTGGGACTTGAGCTTTCAGGTAGCCTCCTTTCCTCAGATTTTACCAAAAATTGAGTTGGTTTCTGACTGCTTGTAATACAAACTGTAGCAGATAGGAGACTTGAGGAAAGAAATGTCCTTGGGTTTTTGGCTGTGTTCTGTTCGTGTTTTCTTTTCAACCTCCAGTAGTGTCAATCTCTAAACTGGTTGAAAATTTTATGTGTAGTTTTTAAAAGCGGAAAGTAGAGCTTAGGCAAAACCAGGTTTCCCAGAAAAAAAACCCCAAACAAACAACCAAACCAAAAAACCAAACCATCCCCCCAACCCAACAAGCGACCAAAGAAACCCAAAGTTCACAATGATTTAATTTCTTAATTTTAAAGAAAATCATTAAAAAAATACTTCAAGACAGATGGAAGGCAAGTTAAATGTTTTTACCTGATATAGCAAACTGGAATGCTTTACTTTGGAACAGTTGGTCAGTTATTTATTTCTGTTTGAGCAAGTACTTTGTGAGAGCTAGAGCTGCTGTGCCTGGATCCCTGGACTTTACCTGTCAAAATCCATTGTAGTTTTTGAACTGGTTGAATCACTTGTATGGATTAGAGGCAGACTGTGCCTGTGATGCAGCACAACTTTTGCACTTTTCCAAAGACACTGAGATCAGCAGCATAAATGGATCTGACTGTGTGTCATTGTTAGTAGCTCTCTCGTTTCTACTGTTTGTTGTAGAAAGTCTGAAGACAATTAATGACATGAAAGTGATCTACATGGTTTCAGAGCTTGGTCTGTGGGACAGAATGAAAGTATTTAAGAGCCGTGGTAGTTGAGGCTGACTTGAGCCTGTACCACTTGGAAGTGAAATATTTGAAATTGGAAAAAAATTCCTTTCAATCAAAAATATCAAAGTGGGATAGGTTGTCATATCCCTCCAGTTATTAAAAAAATAAATAATAAAAAGAAATTTAGATTAAATAAAATGTTGAATAATCAGGATTTCCTACAGGATGGCAGGTCTTGCTCCTTATAGATTCCAGTTGCATACTTTAGCTCAACTTGCTGAGATTAAAGAAAGCTGACCTTGGAAATAATAGTCTATTACTAAGAAAGTTATTGTCACTGGTGTCAGCTTTTTTGGTCAGATGGTTTCATATATGACATTCAAAATTATTTCATAAAATAATTAAATCTGCTGCAGCTTACATTTGCTACTGTTGGATGTGGTGAAAAATACTACAGATTGAAGCAACACACAAAATCACACATAGCTAAAGGGATTTTAAATTTAGTTGTGCAATGGGTTTTATTTGTGTTATTTATCTTCCTGTCTTGGGGAGTACTTTTAGTTGATCAAGTGCAGCCAGTCTTCACTCAGATCCCTAGTTCCACAAATGCAGCAGGCTTAATTTGAATAGCTGATTTAGGTCCCCTACTGCATTACTGTTAGTCTGTACAAATAATGTAAGTGTTATGGAAGACATTGTCTTCACTTAAAAAAATATTTTCAAAAAATGACTTGACTGGTCAAATTTGCAGGTTCATCTTAAGATGCGGTCAGGTGCCCATACCCTTCAGACTAATGTGTTTGCTTTTCTGTTTTTAGAGAACAGTGGGACTTTACAAATTGCACTAAGGCAAGATGGAGAGACTCTCAATTGTCCTGCAGTGAGTGGTAGGAAGTGTTAGGTTAACATAGTCTAGCAACTTCGCTTGTGCTTCATCAATGTAATTCTAAAAACAAGCTAATATAGACAGTCTGATTAAAATAAATCTAACATGTTTTTGTTTAAATGACAGGTTTGTACATTTAGGCAATAAATTCTATCTTTTAAAATTGAAGGCTTTCTTATACAGTGGATAAGATGTATCTGCCTTGTAGATATGTACGTCATTATTTCTGCTACTTCAGCAGCCCCTGTAATTTAGTACTCTCCCCAGACCTGTGCTTGTATCATCAGTGATGTTTTATTCACAAAATTTAATGGACCCTTCCTATAAAGGTACAAAACCACTTTCAGATTTTTTTTCTCTACACACATACTTCCAGATCAAGCACAATACATCCACAGCCTTTGTACACAGAGAGGAGAATTTGGCTTATCATGAAAAGCAGAAAAAAAGCCCCACAAAGCCAGAGCAGTGCAGTGAGGGGGAGTGCTGAAGCTGTCCGGAAGAGAACTCCAGTAAATAAGTGCTTCCCACGCTCAGTCTGCTGAGTCCCTTCTGCTCAATCCACTGGGGAGAGGTAGCGATTGGACAGCTATGGCTAGGAGGGAGAATGGTAATGTGGAAGAAAAAGTATCTTCTTACAATATCATAGAAGCAAAGATAACACAAATGCTTTATGTTAAATATTAAATAGTGTCTAAAATAAAATAATAGTTGAAACTGTGGACAGTATCATTTTCCCAGTCTTTAAAAACCCATGCATTCCTGCTCTGATGATAATGTACTCATGCATTAGTACATTTGTGCCAGAGTTACCCAGTAGTGCTTTTTATCTGTTCCCATGTTGCCTAGGGCACTAAATGAGTCCGGCAGAAGTTCTCTTCACTGTTTCATTGAGTTTCCTTTGTGAGGGGAAACTGCCCATACTCCACAAGGCAAAATACAATCTTTGTACCCATTTACCCATTCAGGAAGAAAAAGAAGGAAAAAAAAAAAAGCTTGTTGAGTAGGAAGTAAATGATGTAATCCATTTCTGCCCTCTAATTTGAAGCTGTTAGGAAAAAAGACTCTGATGTAGCCAGTGACAATCAACAGTCTGAAAATGGCCATACACTTACTAAGGCTTATTATTGTCAGAGTTCCAATTACCCTTTCAGGTAAGAAAATTCTCCGTTTCTGGCCACATTTCTATTACAGGAATCAGTAAACTACCTAAGCAGAGGACAGTGAGCATAGGCAGCCAGTTTCCATCTTTCTTAGTTGAAGGGTTGAATAAGCATGCACATATTTAGCAAATCACAGTGCTGGAGCCTTGACAGTCTAAGGATAGAAATGTGGGAAGATTTGTAGGAAAAGGTTACGTCTCAGTGTACAAGCTGAGGGGAGTTGGGGGAAGAAGGGGGAAAAAGGGGCAGCAGAGATAGAGCTGAACTACCAGGGATACTGATAGGTGTAAGTGAAGATGGGAAGTGTTACTGTAAGCTCACCTTAATTAGATTGATGAGCAAGGCAAATCAGCATGCATTTAAGTGGTCATTTTAGTACAGATTAGGTGTAAATTTTTGACTAGGATCTCCCAGTTATCTCCACTTACTGTGCTTGACCCACAGCAAGGAATGAGCTCAGAATTAGTACCTGCTATTCCTATAAAATAAAAGCAAAAAGAAGGTGAGCTCCAGGAGTGCATCTCAATACTCTGGGCCTTCAGTTTTCTGGATCATGCTAAAACTAATCCAGAGTGGTGCCTCAAAATTCATAGGGTGTGGACACTGAGTCCTGTGCACCAATTATTTTGTTCAATAGATCAGTTTCTACTAAATTGCTTTTAAGACACATATAAACTACCATTTAAATAGTTGTTAATATCATAAATTTTAGTTTTAAGCTTCTTGCCTCTGCTTCCAGACAAGGCTTACATGCCTGAAAACTTTTAACCTAGGGGAAGAAAGAGACATCCATTTTCTGCATCATCATCATCATCCTGTCTGCTGACAAACTTTGTCTTGCATTTCTGATTGCTTAAAAAGCACTCTTTCAAACGTTAATGAAGAGCAGTGGTGGAAGGGTTAAATATGTACATTCACAAAAACATTGGCATTCTTCAGTCTGTGTTCTGAGACATGCCAAGGTAAAGAAATGTGTGAATTATCTTTCTCTAGTGTGAAACTAGCGAGAAAAAAGAAGACAATATGTTCAAAAAATCAGTTTAACGAGATTTGGAATCACAAGCTCTGAAAATCTTAACAGAAACCAAATGGTTTCTTTGTGGTGTTACTACAGTACAAGAATTTGGATTGCATAGGAATTATGCTGCATGTTTCTCTCTTAACATACTTTAATTTGTGTTCAGTTTAACCTTCACATTGACTTTTGGGGATATTGAGACAATTACAGTTGTTCTATCATGTTCTTTATGTTAAGTTTCTGATATGCACTCTCAGCTGTAACTGACTTTTTATTTTCTTTTTCTTTTCTGAGAGAAAGATAACAAAGGCTATAGCAGAACTGAAAAAAGAACAGTTTTCATCAAGGACATATATTAGTGTGGACTAAGGGCATAATTGAAGTTGGTTTTGATGTAGTTGGAAACAGCAGTCTGAGCCTGCTGTACACACATGAAAGCTCTGTTTCTTAGAGTTGTGCTTACTGCAGCACTATTCAGTGCAGCACTGAAGAACTGGCATGTCTGAAGTACTGAGATGTCTGAATTTTACAGCAGAGATTGAAACCAGGCTGGAGGTCATAGATCTCGCTGTGCAAAGAAGACAACTGGAAGGGGGAAGTGTGTGTTTTTCCAAAGTTTGCCTTTGCTTGGGTATTGGGAATTGAGAGTTCGAAGTACTTGTGTACATCCTTAAAAGAATCCTGTGCAAGTATGAAGGAATAGATCTATATATTGTGAATAGTTCTTGTCACATAATGTGGGCATTTTAAGGAAACCAGTGTCGGGGACACCATTTGAAACACCATCTTCTCTGAAAGAGGAATCTAATCTTAAATCAGTTTTAATGTACAAAAATACAGAAAGTGAAGAATAAAAGTCCTGGAAAGACAAGTAACTAAGACTAGTTTAGCTAGGCATTAGCTTAATTCCTAGTATGTACAAATGACAGTCACGAGTACATGTTTGTATAAGTTAAATTTGCTAAGACAGATGGCATGAAAAAGTGGAAGTGCCTTGTTGCAGTGAGAACTACTATAGCCTCAGGTGAAAAAGAGACAAACCAGGGAAGGATTTCACCAAAATTTTATGTGGAAAGCATGAGGGATCAGAGAATGGCCTCAGTCCTAGAACATGTAAAGATTAAATACTCTGGACAGGAAAACAATGCAGTGACAAAATTCAAGCGGTAGCTGTAGCAGTACGATATGCTTCAGCAAGGCAACCTAGTGTGACTTCTCAAGGATTAACTAGAACCATATACAGTTATTAAAAAAAAATTGTAAATCCAATAAAAAAAAAGGAAAAAAAAAAGGAAAGAAAAGAAAAGAAAAAAAGCAAAGAAAAAGAGAAAAGTGAAAAAAGCTTTCTTACAGCAAGTAACGGCCCAATGGTAATTAACAACAAATTCTAGAGAACTCCAATGGGAAATGAATCCTGTAAGCGAGAGACTGGAGACAACTCATGAACTTCATATGTAAAGTGCAAGAAATCATCTCTGTACAACCAGGAATAGGAATCCATTTCCAAGGGAATTGCTCTTTCATACTAAAGCTGTGATTTGAGCTCTGTGAAAGATCATTACTGTAGAATCAGAAGAAAACGTTACTGCATATTGACTAATCATTGTAGTTGTTGTGAAACAACTGCACAGCAAATTATAGATCTGCAAACAACTGAAGGTACTGAAATGGACACTGTTGTCACTTTCTGCTTCATACGTTGACGATAATCTTGCATGACCTTTCCAGAGGCAGAATATTTATATCCTGTCATAAATCTGGCACCTGACATTTGGCTTTTGCACATAGAGCTAGATGAAATGTTCAGTACACTGATGACTTCTGCTGTGCTATTTTGTCACTACAGATGGTTCTGCTCAAGCACAGAGGAAACGAAAAATTCTGGTATGTTTATGAGAGTATCCACATCCGTGCAGGAGAGGCTCAGTGGGATGAAAACATTGTAACATCTTCCCTGCATTTGGCATAAACTGTGACAGTGAGACAGAAAACAGAAAAGGATGGTAATACTTATAAAGAGGAAAGGACAAAGAACTAAAATTAGAGAAACTTTCTTCCCAAGATAGTAGGATTTGGTATCCTATTTATCAGAATGAACAAAGTGAAGGCTGATTCTATTGGTTTAGGACAGATAAAAATAGTGCCTGCCTCAGAAGTGGAAGTAGCGTAATAGGATAGCAGTATTATGATACTTGTCTAAATTTTGGCCTCATTTGTGGCCAGGAGAATGTAGACCAGTTTCTGGGTGAGAAAATAGAATCACAGACCCCAGTAATACAGAATGGAGCATTTGAAACTGCAAGATATGTGACTGAACCCATGATGTTTCTGCTCTGATCTCCTGGACAGGTGAAGACATGGAAAGAAGTAACACTGATGGAAGGAAAGGTAAAGGAATAGCTGGATTCTTATGGAATTGTACTGTTTAGTGGGATTCAGTATGCCCCTTTGGCTGGCTGTACCCAAAAATAGAAAGAGCTTTTGGCTTAATCATTTGGGATGAAGTGGTACTACCAGCTTAGCAGTGGTTATCCTGCTGTTAAAATTGATCTCTCAGAATTACAGATGTTCATTAAGGAGAACTCTGGGAAAGGCCTCCAAAGTGATGACATAATATGTTGCTATAGCTCAGTTCTAGGAGATTTGGATGAGATGATACCCTGTGTCTTTATAATAGTTGCTCCCCAGTCTGAACATTTCTGGACAATGGCAAGCTGCTGGAAAGGTTACTGTGCATCATCTTGACTGAATCAATTTTTCAGTTTTACAAACTAAGCAATAAGGACTCAAAATAGCTATTGAGCAACATGGCTGATTAGCACAGCAGGTATAAGTCGTGTAGAGTAGAATATGCAAAAAGAGTATTATATTTGCCGAACACAGAGCTGTAATTCTGGAACATCTTAATCAGGCAAAAGCATGTGTGTCCCACTGGGATTTGCAGTTGCTGGTAACAGATTCAAGAGGGTTAGCATGAGTGCATGCAACAGATTTTGATGGGCTGTTTGAAAAAAAATAAAAAACAAGTTTTATGGTAGTCAAGTTGGAGCAGGGAAAACCAGGGAAGGACAAATACATAAGAGATTTGAAGGGGATCTGTTATAGCTAAATGCTTCAGAAAACTGCAAACCAGAGCTAGTCAATAACCAATAAAAACACAGAAGTGATTGCATACAGTTTAATAACTTTTGGTTTTGATAGGGTTGGAGAAAGACGCACGTTTGAATAAAACAGTTGGGAACTTTCCTATGGTATTGGCATATTAGATGTATAAGAAATAGTCTGTGTGATTGTCATAACTCTCCTCTCCTCGTAGATTAGTTTTCATGAAAATTCTGTAAGTTGAGCAGAGAATAAAATGGTACCAGATAGCGATGTTTGATTCAGTCAGAAAGAGTACAGTGGAAGTTCACTTTAAAGTTTACTGAAGTAAAAAAATAAAATTATTCTGACGAACATTCTGTGGCTTGTAATCACTTTGTTGGTTTCAAAAATAAAGACTGGGGAAAGGATGTCAGTGATGAAGACAATGGAAAAAACCCCACAGATTTCAGGAGGGAAAGTATTTGGAGAAAGGACAAGAGTTAAAATACAAGTGTAATAGGAGAAAAAGAATGTAATCATTTAGTGGTAACCTCACCATATTTTGTGAAAAAAATATATTTAAACCATCTGCCTGTGCCTGTTCCATGATGCTCAAGGAATAAAGCACTCGTGCTGTAGTCCTGAGTCATCTTAAACTCTGTATGTTGAATATGTGATGTTACATCTGATTAAAAAACTTAAAGTGGTGACAGTCTCTAATGGCCAAATAGAAATTGTCAACTTGCAAACACTGTGTTTCAGGATTTTACAGGCAGCAGAAATGGCTTAGCAAATGGTACCAATCAGCTTCAATGTCTCAAAGTAATCCTTAGAGAAATAACTAGTGTAGGCTGAGGTGCTTATAATAGGTTATTTAATAATGATAAAATATTGTCGATGACATAAAAAAATTAATTTACTTTCTCAGGGAACATCTTATCCTAGGTTATGGATATGAGTGTTTCAGGGCTACAGCATAGTTATGCAGGAACATCTCCTTAGGCTTTGGGGAGATTTTTAAATTGCAAATCAGAAAAATAATAATCTATTTTTAAGTTTCCAGATAACACTTTATAATTCAAAATCAATTATAAATAATTTTAAGAGTATAATTTTTTAAAATAATATATGTTGAAGGCATATAATCCAATAGATATTAGTCAGAAAATGCTAATGTTTGTACACAGCATTATTGAAGGAATGTTTTTTGCCATCTAAATTATAAATAGACCAGAATACTTTTATTAATGTAGAAGAGAACTGAAAGCTTGCTGTGACAGACTTTTCTTCTTTCTTTTTCTTCAAATTAAATGAACATTTGCATTTTGAATCATGGTCTGATACAGTCTAAATGACCAAATGCAGCAGAAGAACCCTTAATTAATGCCTGCATTTATTACCAATTTTTAACTTAAAACCGCTGCAATTTGTAAAAATTATTATAAATCACTTGAGTGTTTACTCTGTATTTGGCAGAATGAAAATGCATTTAACTTTCAGTGATGATCGATTTTTAAAACAGTTTGTTCCACTTTAAAGCCCAATGCTATGGACATTTTCAACCTATTGCCTCATTAACTGCATTCATATTAAAATACCACTCCATTTAAATGAGAAGATAATTATAATACCTTGAAGCAAATGAGATGTTATTGGAATAATTAAATCTGAAATGAGATGCAAATAGTTTGGATCTTCTGCTTTCCTGGCTCTTTAGTACTAAATACTATTTCCATTGGTCACACTGAATTGCAATATTGCATACCAGTAACAGTATAATACCTGTTAAAATTGCTCCTGGAGACTATAGGATGGGAATTTATTGACCACTGGATATTTTGTTAACCATTTATAAAACATCACTTTTTTTTTGCGTGTAGATTTCATTTGTATATTCCTTTTAGAATATAGAAGAGAGAAAAGAAGCAGAATGCTGAAAAGTTCATCCTGTTTCTTTCATTTCTATAGTCATACTGATGTACCTCTGCCTTGACTGGTTAAGGGTGATGTTGTAGGAAAAGTCAAGGAAAAAGTCACTTTCTATAGGTTGTTTCCACTGCATTGCCTCAAGACAGAATATACTAATCATGTCTAGCCCAGGCAGCCTTTTTGCCTGCCTTTTTCGCCCAGCTTTTAGTCATAACAATGTGAGGTTCAGTCAAGGCCGTTTCTATGGAAGAACAGCAATATACACATTTTTACAATCAGTTGATCTCATACACCAGAAATTTGGCAGTTCCTTTTGTCCGTATTCTATCTGTAAATGGCTTCTGTCTTCAGGAGAGGAAGCAACAGAAGGTGTTTTTGCAATTGAGCATAAGGAAAGGAATTTAGCATTAGGAAAACTTGCATCCACCTTTTTTTATGCTTTTTCTCATACAACTACACTAAAAGGTACAGACAGATAAGTTATATTCTGTACATTAGTCGTTGATTGTAATTTTAGAGCTACTGATCAGCATCGCATAAAGACACTATCAGATAATCTTGCCATTTTATTTCGCACATATCCTCATAAGAGTAGTTTATAAATCAAAATCCTATCAGATTATAAAACCAAACATTGCAGTAGCTTGCATTAGATAATCATAACTTGATTTTTTTTTTTTTTTATGACTGGTTAAGTCGTGCCACATATAGGGCAGACACATCAAATAAGAAAAAAATGTGTTTTCTCTTTCTTGCTTTCTATATACCTCATTGCTGCATGTCTGCCAGCATTATCTTTTGATGCTCACAACATTATTGTTTAGCATAAAAGGTAAAGTGAAAAATAAAAAAAATACAAGCTGAGAGTAAATGGACAATGCAGAAGGGGATTTTCAGCAACAAGATTCCATTTGGCAGAAGGCTATTGCCTTAACAAAAGATGTGATTTTCCCCAGAGGCAGTCTGCGATAAAATCAATGTTTGTAAAAGTTTTATCATTTCCCAGTTCATGGCAGAACTGTGACTATGCAGGTGGTAAACTGTGCGTACTACATTTATACTGCTTTAACTAATAGGCGATCTATTAACTATCAAAGGAAAATTCATATCAGGTAGGCAAGCACAAGCACATCTGAGTTCCCTGGTGGCACAGCATAAATGGCATGCTGAGACATCACAGAGAATTAGCTTTCATGTTATAAGCCAGCTACTCGAGGTTTAAGGCTGTATCTAGGCAATCCAGACATGCCTTGTCCAGCATCTGCCTGACCTGGGAAGTGCTTAAAACTCATTACATGTCTTTCTGATTGGTGTTAAAATTCCCCAGAAGTTGGTCTGCAGCTGTGCTCTGCTTCCTGGCTGAACATCTTCAGGCATTCTCCTACTCAAATTTCATTGGGGGGCAGAAGGTGGCTGTTGCTTCTTGGCCTCCCAACAGGATAGGACCCCTCTTAAAATTCACCTTCAGCTGGTTTCCTATTGCAAGTAGATTTGGAGACATAGGAGAATTAGCTATGCCCATGTTGGAACAAAAGAATAAAAGTCAGTGATGAAAGGGCTCCAAGGCCAAGAAGAGCTTCAGGTGGGATTGAAGACACATCCCAGAGGAGAGCTGGTCATTGCAGCATGAAACTACGGGTTTTCCTCCATACTGGGAAACCAGGCTGCTTTCCAGATTAGCTGTGGCATTACTGAAAGGAGGAGGACAGGACAAAGACTTCATGGCTGGTGGTTCAGGACATGTTTGAATATACCCACAGATCATTTTACTTCTGCTGCTTTTGGTGACTGGAGAGTATTTGTTTAGGAAATCCCACTTTTTTTCTATTTACACACTGATGATTGAAATTGTTCTAATCAAAGCCAAGAGCAGGCAGAGACATGTGCCAGTTACATAGGAATATGTGCTTAGATTGTCTTTTATTCTTGGCAGTAACTTCATGCACTCTCTTCTAGTTTCTTTCAGACTAATGGCATATATATGACAGATTTTGCGAAACTGCACAAGGTTACAGACTTTGTTCCCTTGTCTCACTTTCTACTTCCACAAATTTCATATTCCTTTCACCATGTTGCTACAGCTTTAACAGAAAAAAGAAAACAAAATAATGCTCTCCTATACCTAAAACCTTAGGATCACGTGGTGGAAAGTCAATGCAATGGATTGACTCCTGAGTGGACAGTGGTAACTGTCTTCAGCACTGGATCAGGCACGTGAGAGAAGAGGAGATCAAGCAGGAGATCAGAAACACTTGCAGTTGACTTCTTTTACTGGCTGATGGAGAAGAGTCTTCCCCACAATATTGGGTTTTTTTCAGATAAACTCATCTGAAGCTGTTAGGTCTCCCCTATGTCTTGTGGCGATGCTTGGCAGGTAGCTCTGGAAGCTCAAACCCACTTCACAGTTTCAGTGTCTGATCCATTTTGCAGTTTCAGACATGTGAGCCTTTCATTAGATCTATCCGTGTGTCTCAAGAGAGGGTCAACATAGAGATTTATTTCATCTAGTGAAGAGCTTAATTGGATAATCCTAAATGGTGAAATACACAGAAGACTGAAAGGGCTCTCTGAAGTCAACTGTCATTATTTTATCCTGTACTGTGGTGTGAACATTAAAATTTTATATTTTAGGGTCCAGTTAGAATTAGAGAACTCCCTCAGAGAGCCTGTACTCCTTTACTAACAATGTGCGAGTAACTTCCATTGATTGGAAGGGGGTGGTAGAAAACTTGTGCATGTTGTCTTTTGATTCAGCTGTATTTGATATTGCTTCTTCTTGGACTTTAAAAACCTCAAGACCTCAAACTTTGAGGCATGTCACCTTTCTTTTTTGATGTGAATAAAGATTTCTTATGAGCACAGAGTAAGTAAATGTACTTGTAGTGAACAATTAAACTTTTAAGTTGCTTTTAGTATTTTTACCTCAAAATTATTTTAAGTTTAAAAATAATAGAGTGTGAGTCCACTGTAAAACTGTGAAGATATTTACAGGATTTATAAGGAAAGAAATAATCAGGAGTCTTAGAATTGGTTTGTAATTGCAATGGAGGCCCTGTAATGCAATTCTGCCAAAGAGAACGTTTGTGAAATTACTTTTTTGAGGTTATTTCTTTGAAGTGTTTCTTTGGCTCAAACATACATGGCCAGGTGGATACAATATGAAAGAAGGAAAGCACACTTTCCTGAACTACAAAACTGATAATGAAATACTAAAATCTCAAAGCACACAAAATATACTTTTCATAGTGTACTTTTCACAATTTCAATCTAGGATTTAGTAGGAAAATGAAGATCAGAACCAAGATCTTACTGAGTTTTGGGTGTGATAATTGGTCTTTTAGTGAGAAATGGTTATGAGAATAAGGCGTCTTGCATTTATTTTGATGTATCACACATCGTGAGAGTTTTGATAATTCATGTATCTAAGTTATTCCTTTAACTCACAGTTGGCTCATCTGTGCATTTCAAGAATTTATGTCTTAAACAGCTCATGAAATTAGAATCTCTAAACGTTCCCTCAGTGAAAAATGAAGTGTAAATGATTATTACTTTTTAAAGTAGGATTTACATCTGTTACAATAAGCCTGATACAGTAGTAACCACAACAGGGGACTATTAACTGTAAACCAGCCTTTACTGCCCCTTTCCTCCTCATCATCTTCATTCTTCATCCCTGTCTTGCTCAGCTGGCAGGGAGGTACTGCAATAAAATGAAATTTCAAAGCTAGCTACAGTAGGACTGAAATGTATTAGCTGTCAATTACAGGAAGGGTGCTTGGACTGAGTTAGACATTTTAGCTTGCATCCATATATATTATGTAAGTCAGAATTCTGGCATGGACTGTTGTCACTCAGGCTTCCCTACAGGAAATATTTGTCCTAGGACAGAATGAGCAAACAAACAAGAATCCATGTAGTATGAGTGATAGCAGCATTAAATCGCCACTGCAGAAGTGTAAAGACTAACTTCACAGTATGAAGGCACCTAATGAAGACTTATCAAGTCGTTTAATAGACCCATAGAGGGTTGGTAAGTGTTTTATTGGTCTGTTGTGTGTTTGCAATGTCAATTTTAATTTTAATTATTTTAAAACCATTTAGAAATTAATAATCAAAGACAATTTATCTGCTGTGATTCTTAAATGAACAGAATTCTTTTACTTTGGGCTCTATCATCTGTACCCATGGCTGCAAAAACATGGCAAAAATGTTCCTCAGAATTTCATGCCTCAGCATACCACATGAAGCAAGAAATAACCAGATTTTTTCTTACAGATTTGCTTACAGTTTTCTTAAAGTTTTAAAAATAGGTGATTTCCCATCATGGATCTTTACCTTTTGAAGACTATCCTGTTAAAGGCAGCTTGCCCTTTATGTGAAAAATAGATGTTCTATAGTATTTTTCTCATGGGATTTTTTTTTGCAGTAGTTTTTTCTCCCTAAAATGAAATCAGTAATTCAGATATGAAAGTATGCTCTGCATATGGGGGGTGGGGAAGGAAGATCCCTCTTCTTTTCACATATCAAATGGACTTGGCCATTGATAACTGATTATTTTATTCCAGTCTCAGTCCTTTCTACTCATATCTGCTTTTACTAGCTATTTCATCAACTGGTTTTTACTGTCACTTTTTGTTCTTGTTGCAGCAGCTTTGTTGTTTGCAGATGAACCTCCTACTCATCAGGATATAGCTGCCTTTTTGTATATTTGTTTTAATTCTGAGACTGATAAAAGCATATTAAGGTTAATGCATGCAGAAATTCTCCATCAGTTTTCAGAGATGAGAATGTCAGAGGTTCAAATTGGGTAAGCTCCCTAGTAACAGAGACATAATAAACAACATTCAAAATAATATAATCTGAGGTTGAAATCAGTATTGATAAATTTATTGCAGTGCTTTAAAGTGCAGTCTTCATCTTTCCACCAGACTGGATTCCTTTCCTTTCTCCATCCTATTTCCAGGTAGCTATTTGTACTTCAGTATTCATTACTAAATTGTGACAGTACCAGTTATTATTTCTATTTTGTATTAATGTGATTTGAAGCTTTTTCCTCAGCCACTGTCCTCTCTGAACAGATTGTTCTGGAACCTTATAATACTGAAATTCTGATGGCCATAGCTGCTGCACATTTTTAATGTATCAGATTATACCAGCTCCCTGACTGGTTTAGGGTTCTGTGGCCTCCGTATGCAAACTTATGGTAACAAGAAGTATTTTGAATAACATGAAGTAGTAGGGGGTAGTCCTGGGAGGGTCCACTAAAGCAGTGTTGTAGCAATGCAGCTTTATGGAATATTGATGTTTAGACCTGATAGCTGCAGTTAAAATAAAAGCTTCTTAATTGTCCTAGATAATACACTCCGTCTATGCATATATATATATACATCTCTAAATATATATATGACACCATTATCCCCATTTTTCCTGCCCTGATATTCAATAATTGATATTGCTAAATTTTCAGAAATTTAGAGGTCTAATTAAAATTAGAAAGCTGAAAAATAACAATTGAGGAAGGCAGGAATTGGAGCAGACGTATTAGATGCCTTAATACATTTTTTTGCTGGCCTGCTGGTAAAACTATATTGATTAAAAGTAGTTTAGCAACTCAGAAGGATTTACATGATAAAACTCTTGAAGGCTCCCTACCTACCAGATTACCTGTAGCACCACATGGCTACAGCTTTACCACTGGGGTACTTTTTCTTTCATTGTGTTGTGCACCCTTACATCTGTTCATCGCAGTTGGTTGCCAATGTGGAGTTCAGAGGTTAGTGTTGAATGGTGTCCCAGCAGAGCTGTCTGTTGGCCAAAGACCTGAAAATTGGAAAGCCTTTTTACACTGATGTAGGCCTTTTAACTGAGATATGACTGCTGGAACAGGAGTGAAAATGCTAATGCTTGTGTCAGTATAACCCATGAAAACAGCATAGTCCATTACACTTCTGGTCGAGCTGGAAATAGTAAGGATTAAGGCTCTTTTCTCATCCTATAAGATACCAGAAGGTCTCTTTCAAGACTAAGATGAAATTAAAACTAAGATGTACAGCTGTGCACAGTGAAATAGTCTCCATTTAAAAAGAAGAAATAGAAAATTATTGGCTTTACTCTAACCAAAGTTTTTAACATGAAAAAACAAAGGCTTACTTTGTTCATATTTATCTCATAGCAGCCTTCCAATATCTGCAGAGGACCTACAAGGATGCTGGAGAGGGACTCTTCCCCAAGGACTGTGGCGATAGGACAAGGGGTAATGTTTTTAAACCAAAATGAGAAGTTCAGGTTAGATATAAGGAAGAAGTTCTTTACTGTGTGGGTGGTGAGGTGCTGGAATGGGTTGCCCAAGGAAGTTGTGAATGCTCCATCCCTGGCAATGTTCAAGGCCAGGTTGGACAGAGCCTTGGGTGACATGGTCTAGTGTGAGGCATCCCTGCCCATGGCAGGATTTGGAACTTTGTCTTAAGGTTCTTTCCAACCCTAACCATTTTAGAATTCTAGGATTCTGTGATCTTTTGCCTTACTATTAACAGCTGCACTGTACCCTTTTTTTTGTTTGTTTTCTTTTAGTATAATTACACTGTGAAGACATATGTCTCACAGTGGAGATCCATCATTGCTTGGCTAATTTCACTCATGTTTATATAATAACCCCAATTAAACAAATGATGCATAGAAAGATTTCTCTTTCATTTTACTTTCATGTTGCTTCTGTCATGGATGATAGGAGACGCATCCCATTTAGTCTTCTTGTTGTTCAAGCTGACAGCTTTATCTGTCTAAGTTCCTAACAAACCTCTTTTTCTAGATAGCTAATAATTCATTTCAGTACATACGGGTTGAATTTATTGGAGATATAATGGATGAACATAAAAAATAACTTTGAAGAAGGCATCAGAGCCCAGATATTTTAAACTAGGAAAGAAAAATTTAGTTCTTGATGGGTTTATTTTGTTTAAAATGAAGATTAGCAAAATCACCTTGTTGTGACAAAGTCTGTTCTTCATCATTTAAGGCGTTTTCAAAATAGACCAGTTCAGATGTTCCTCATCCATTGTCACTCAAGCATGACACCATAACCTTGAGAAGAAATTTTAAGCCTGAAAAAATTGTTTTACACCTCAGAATAGGCTAAGGAAAGTAAATTGAATTCTGTATCAAAGCCTGTACATTCGTCCAAAACCAGGTCAATTGCAGATCAGCTCTCCACATCTTTGTGACCTGCAGGCGCAGACAAGGCATGCCCAGTTTTGAAACATTGAATCCACTGGCAATATATGAGCCACTATGGGTCTTTTACTTCAGTGGTAATACAGTCATTTGAAGTAGGAATTAAAAGCAAAATGCCTTACTGTGTTTTATCAATTCAATTTAATGGATAAGATTGCTTTTGTCTGGTTGAGAGGCATGCCTGAGTAGCCAGAGTTAGGTTTATTTGATTTAGCTTTTTGGTGTCATTTTGTAGCAGTGTGACAGCATTTTCAGGCCACCCTGACAAGCATATAGGGCTTCAAGAATCCAGGAGGCACAATAAAGGTGTTAGTCATGCCTCACGAGTAAGTGTTACATGGCTAGTTGTGGCTGTCAAGGATTAAAACTCTGACTTGGTAGTATTTAGAAATTAAGACCTTCAGTTTGAATTCTCAGCAATTTGGATACTACGAATAAGGAACATTAATGACAGAACAAATCTATAGTACATAATATTTAATTATGATGTATATGTATATGTAACTTTATTATATTTTAAGCCTACGTGTTCCTTGGAAACATTCAAGGTCAGGTTGGACAGGGCTCTGAGCAACCTGATCTAGTTAAAGATGTACCCGCTTACTGGAGGTGGGGTTGAACTAGATGACATTTAAAGGTCCCTTCCAACGCCCCAACCATTCTGTGATTCTGTGATTCTATGATTCTGTTATCTTTGCTGTTACTAATTTTTTCAGTGGAAATATAACTACTTACAGAACTCAAATGGGAAGAAATTACACCATACTGATAAAATTCTGTTGCTTTTGGATGGTCATGTTATGTGTCAGGCTCTCGGACTCCTTTCAGAGAAAGTGATGCAACAGACTACCAAGGACTCTGAGTATTTACACAGCATCATTGTTCTTTTCTCTGCAAAAAACTTCAGGCAAAGATCAAGCTAGGTATGAACTGCAAAATCTTTAAGCCGTCCCATTCGTAGAATGCTACTTCCTTTCTTTTTCCACACATGCAAAGAAGAGAAATATTTCACAATAGTGTTAGTCGATATTCCTGTTATATATTTCATAATAGTGTAAGTCAATATGCCTTTCAAATTAATGAAAAACTTTTCAATAATATAAAGATTATGAAAAGCAAATTTATTTTTAATACAGGCAGTTTAATCTGAAAATCAAGTGAGAAATTGTCTTAAATACTGTCTTGTAGTTTCTGCGTAATACTATGACTCAGGATTAAAAACATTTCAATCTTTCAGATGCATTTCTGCATCTTGATGTGTTTAGATTTCTGTAAGGGTAACCATTATTCTGCTTTGCAATGGCTGGTATTAGGGTAATTATAGCATAGTAATTTTTTCCCTCTAAATTATTGATACTCTTAAACTTAAGTTCATGCAAACACATGTTTTTGCTGGGAACAAATTACAAGCATGGGTAGGTAGGTCAGTAATCATCTCATTGCTAATGATTATAACTCTGTATTGTACTGGGTCTGGCTGGAATGGAGTTAATTTTCTTCATAGCAGCCCTTATGTTGCTGCACTTTGGATTTCTGACTGAAACGGTATTGGTGACACACCAGTGTTGGCTGTTCCTGAGCAGTGCTTGCACAACATCAATGTTTCCTACATTTATGGAGGTAGCCATTGCTCAGAGACTGTCTGGGCATCAGTCTATTTGTGGGAGGTGGTGAGTGATTGCCTTTGCATCACTTGCTTTGTTTTCTTTTCCTTTTTTTTTTTTTTTTTCCCCCCTCCCCTTTTTGCTTCATTTGTTAAAGTTTCTTGACAAACAAGTCTTCTCACTTTTGCTTTTCTGAATCCATACCGCATCCCTCTGCAGCAGGGTGGGGGGAGGAATGAGCAAGCAGCTGTGTGGTTGATTTTAGATTATATTCTGTATCCGTCTTCATGTATGCATAGGAAATACGTAAATGTATCAAAGATGTAAACAGATTTCCGAGGTTTAAAAAAAACCCCAGCAAACAAAAATCACCAAACAAAACTCCACAGCCCTCCTCCTCAGAAACCACTGGAAACTCAAGGAACTAGATTTGTAGCAAATAATGATTTTCATAAGAACAGCAATTTTCCAAAAATTAAGATGGTTGGTTTTGGACATATTACTGTGGGCTTTCTATGGCAGTGCTACTTAAAAATATTAGAAGGAATGTACGAAAGAAAGTAAGTGAAATAATTTGTCAGATAGTACTTAGGTATACAGAATGAGATTCATGTCTTCAGTTCAAAGATCTGACTTGATCTTCTGGACCCTTTTCATTGTCAATGTGTTACAGAAGAAGAATAAATTTATAGAACTATAGGACAGCCCAGATCAGAGGGGACTTTGAAAGATCATTTGGTCCAACCCTTAATTCTGAAGTGCCAGTCTTCCAAAACAGGCATGTAAAGCAGTTGAGTTGCACTTTAGAACACCCTATTTCTCTTTCTTGATTGTAAAAGAAGAATAGGCTGTGAAGTTGAGATGGAGCTATCTATAGAGTAGCCATTTAATGGTAGATGATATGAATGTTATCTTTAGTGATACAGGGCAAGGACCAAGGGATGCTGAGTCTTACTCATGTGTTTTGATGGTGAATGAAATATCTAGACTTCTATAGTGTCTATGTGGTGTCATTGCTATTTGAATGTTCTTTGTATAGCTACAAAAAATAATTTGTTATTCTGCATATTCTCACTTCCTTGTTTTCTGAAATTCTTTTTCTGACCTTTTTTTTTTCAGCTAGGATCTACCAAATTCTCTAGATGCAAAATTTAGTGAGAACTTTATTTTTAGCCTTGTAAAGTGCTCAGTACATTGTTCTTATTTAATAATACATATTAATAATAAAAAAGACATCTCATTCAAGAATGCAAAAATATACCTATTAAAGTGGGACTAACAGGGCAAGTGACATCATAATAAGAGAAGAGCAGGTTGCTATCTCATTCAGAGTTCTTCCGTTTTGACATAATTTGTCGTATCACAGCTACATTATTGATGGTTCCCATTAGTTGTACCAACAGAGAGAGTTTTAAAGGAGGGTGTTGCAGATAATACTTTCCAGTAGGAAGTTTAAAGAAGAAAGGAAATTTAGAGACAAAAAAGTATCTTAAAATAAAGAGCAGTCTACAGACATTGAGAGTAATACTAGAACCATCTTAAAAAACCTTTATCTGAAAACAATTTTATAGAAAAATAAATGTCTGACATAAATGATAAGGGAATAAGGAAAATTTTGCAAATTACTGTCAGTACAAAGCTAATCAAGGTGCTACAAAAGAAGCTAATTAATCTGGAGCAGAAGTTCAGATGTTTACTACTGAAAATGCTTAAACAGTAGGGAAAGAAATCCATCTGAGCCTCTGATGTTAAAAATCCATTGGTTTATTGGATTTTTCCTCTAATTAAGTTATAAGATTGATTTACAGAAACAGCTTTGGAACAATAGCTGCTTGGGGTTTTTTTAGTTTATCTGCAAATATACAAAACTAAAGAATGCCTATTTCTATGTGATTGTATTAAACTACTAACATTTTGATAAACCTACATAAATAATAATAAATTGATCTATTTTATTGCTTAAAACAGTATTTTTAAATCCCTTCCAAATTTAAAAGAAGTCAATAGGTAAAAATAGAAGATACATATTTAAATCTTAATGATTTAAAAAATCTTGTTTTATGAAACATTTTCTTTTTAAATGGAACAATTTCTAGTGTTTCAAGAAAACTAAAAAACTAAAGGTGTAAACAGTGACATAATTGTTCAGATTTCTTCATTGAAAGGTGATTTTTTTTATATTCTAATGTTATCTTTTGATTTCAAGTTTCTGCTTGACACCAGTTTCAACCTAAATGGATGTTTAGTAAAAGAAACAAAGCTGGATGCTTCCAGTAGCAGAAACAAAGCTGCTGTTTACCATAGTGTGTTTCAACTCAACTTTCATGTGATCACAGGCGCTGAACAGATCATGGCTGTGCAAAATTATCCTGAAAACACGGGTTAGTATTTTTCATTAGATCTTTATGGCTCTCTGTGTTTCTTTTGATATCTTTTTATAGCATGACAGAGGCTGATGCCTTTTATATTGCATATAGATGAATTCAGCACTTTGTGCGACTTAAAGATAACTACTGAAGCATTAGATAGTTTACCTGGGCTTTGCTGTATCTCAAGACCAAAGTTGCCAAAGTCATAATAATAGATGTAGGGGACACTATATTAGCCATGCATCATGCTTCCTACTTGTTTATCTTTTCAGCACTTCTTGGAGCTCTTGTCTTATGATCTGAGAGGACAAGCTCCTTTTTAGGTATCAATACCACCAAGTGGGGCAGGAGCTGTTCTCTGACCTGAAGGCTGACTGGCATGGCAATGTTCATATTCATATAGGTAAATCTCTTGCTCTGCAAAGCATGGTGGATGCATAAACACTATGCAATAAGAACGTCTGCTAACACAAGGCAGACCGTTATCTGGGTTGAACCAAAACAGTAACAGTGTTGGTGCTGTCGGTATGGCAGTGGAGATAATCATGGGTATGTGCTTCTTTAGTTAGTAACATTTCTCCTTAGGTAATTATTGTAGATGCTTTCTAGAAGTCCCAAGTAGCCTCAGAGCTTTGCATAGCAGTGCCCCCTCCTCCGCAGTCTTGTGGCACCTTTCTTTATTATGAATAGCCTCTTTCCAGTGAAAGAGAGGTAGTTGCTACTGACAGCATTAAACCCAAGAAGTACCAAGCACAGTTTTTCTTACTCCTACTGAATTAGACAGTCAGGCTCAAGACTTACTTTTGTTGCCACAATTTCAGACTGCATAAAGGAAGTAATGCATAAGGGTTTGTGTCAACATAAGCTAGATCATGTCAACTAGATAAGTTCCTTCTTTAAATCACGTGTCAAAAAACAGGCCTTAACATGCATCATTAACCAGATTCCTAATTGAGGGTTGATTGTATCATAGAATCAGCTAGGTTGGAAAAGACCTTTAAGATCAAATTCAGCTATTACCCTAAGACTGCCAAGTCCATCGCTACATATATTATGGTTTTAACTGGTTCAAATACAAAATTACCTGTTTACAGAGTTGCCTGTAGTATTATTATGTCATTAGATTTGGATTTTTCTCTAATTTTTTTTCCCTATTACACATAATGAACATTAATCCTTCTTGCAGTGATAGGCTAAATTCATTTTCTGTTCCACTTACAAAAATATTTTTTCTAAATTTTATCCCACTTGTGAGATTGATCATAAACTCAGCGATTCACTGCCATATATGTATTAAATTAGATCCTCAATAGATAGTCTCACTTGGTCTTTCATGCTTTATTGGTACATGCTGACCATCAGGTGCAGAAAATGACGACATTAATATCCTTCTTGTTACAAGTACTGACACATGTATGGAGTTTTTTTCCTCAGAAAAAGGAACATTACTTATGAATGAAGGTCAGCAATTACTCCCCTTACTGATTTCCTTCTCTGTGACCTGAAATCTAAACCCATTCCCCTGTTCTTTTGACTTTCTAATCAACTAATAATATGGTATTACTCTCCAATCCTTTCTATTATCCTTATCTCCATTCTTCCATCAGGTTCCCTTTGGGCAGCATGCATGCATTTTTTCATTGTCTGTAACACAGAAGATAGGACATTTGCTTTGTTATTTTTAACAAAAAAAGTCTGGGATATTATTATGAATATATGATCTTGAGTTACATTCCCATCCTTCTGACTGTATTGAGATTAGCTGTCATGAAATCTACCTAAATACTACTGGCAACTTTGAAATCAAGGTATCATCCTTTGCCCAGTTTTCAGGGCTGTGAATCTCATGTATACCTAGATTGGATTGATGCATCCCTATTCTGAGAAAACACTTCTTCCAGGTCTGTTTTCATTTTGTATTTAATACTGTGAAACGTATAACTTTTAGGAGAATTGAAGATATGAACATTATGTGCTCACTTGGTGATTACTTTTACCACTATAATAAGATGAAGGCCAGCTTGTGGCATACTGCGTCTGGACCTATGATTCTTGTATTTTAGGTTGCATATTGCTTTAGTTTCAACAGGAAAGGAGGAGAGAGTGACTCCTAATGCAGGATTTCCAAGAACTTCTACTTAGGTACTTAAGAAAAATAGAAGATGTCCATTTGATCTACAACTATAGGACAGAACTCAGGGCATCCAGCTCCATAGGTCAGGCTGGGATCAGACATGTTTGATTTCAAGAGGATGGAAAACCTCCTGTTAACTGTCTGTGCTCACGCTTGAGTAAGCTGGCCCCTCACTTTAGTGGGCTGGGCTTATCTCTGGAGATACCAGAATAGTAATTGAATCTTAAATCTACAATTGTAAATTTTCTGGGCTTCTCCTCTGACTGCCTTAGGAATTTAGACCATTGGATTAGGCAAACAGAATACCTCCTTCTATACCTCCAAGTCAGATCATTTCAGATAGAGCTGAAGTGCCAGCTAAATTCAGTACCACCTAGTTTCTTCAGGG
The DNA here is from genome assembly GCA_009867235.2 of Psittacus erithacus. Lineage (NCBI taxonomy): Eukaryota > Metazoa > Chordata > Aves > Psittaciformes > Psittacidae > Psittacus > Psittacus erithacus. The sequence goes on from WYDI02042645.1 coordinate 28,095, forward strand.
AAAGTTCTGAAAGAAGAATGCAGGATTTGATCCATAAGACTGAAATTGTTATTCTGAAATAGGCAAATATTTGAATTAAAAATAATTAAGTAAGTACAGTTTGGTGCAAAAATAAATAATTGAGTTTCTTCAAAATTAAGAATTCTGAGGAAGACAGTTCTTGCCTGACTGAGCATTAGTTCAAGAAATAATTTTAAAGGAACTGCCTAGGTGACAATCCCATTCAGCCCATATTGCTTTAGCTTTAAATTATCCTGAAATTCATCAATTAAGGTAAGTTTCAATAGCTGCAGTGTTCTACACTGCAGTACTGTATGGTACCCTTGGTAGAAAAAGCTGAGTTGCTTTAAAGCTACTCTTTCTTTTTCCTTCCTTTGAACAGTCATCCCGACAGTTTGACTCAATAGGTAAACTTGATGTAAAACTAGCTTTTCACTAAAGATATGAAAATTCCATAAATATGGGGATGGATTGGACCCCAAACTGTGATTGCTTGTAATTCTTAAAATATACATTGTTATGCAGCTGAACAAGAGGAAAATCAGTTGTAGTGTAATGTCAGTGGTGTATAAGCAATTTACACAAACATATTTTTTAAAACGGAAGAAAGCTTTTTAGGCTGATATGAATGTATCTCAGTACATGGAGCCCACTGACTGAAAAAAAGAAATGAATCGAAGCAGTGAATCATGTAGAGCATTCTTTTCTCTGACTCAGGCATTTGGTCTTTCTGAGAAGCTACAGATAATAAATTTAAACAAGACTAGATAAATATTCAAGAGATCATCTGAAGATTATTTAAAAAATATATATAAAGCAACTCATAGGCTTGAACATAATTTTTTGCATTATTACAGGGTAAAGCATTTTTTTTTCATTTTACAGGTCCATTTCTATTCTGTTTTGCAGAATAAAAAAGCTGTATGCAACATGTACACTTGTCCTGTGACTTAACTGCATATGGCTCAGATTCCTGTGACCATGAGTTACTGGAGCCAGCAGTTTATTCCAGTGGTCGTTAGTTATCACACTCCACAAACAGTTAGAGCCTTTTCTCAGATGACAAGATTTCAAGTAAATTAGAATGTTAAATACCTAGGTAACAAAAAACCTATTTGTAAACTTTACCAGCAATAATACATTGTATAGTAGCTTTCCAGTATACATGTGGTTTTAGTATCCTTTTTTATCTGTGCTTCAGAAATTTTACGTATGGCTGTGAGAGAACAAAGCAAAAAGGGACATGCCAGCTTTAAATAATTCAGCTTCACCAAAGGCTTTTTCACAAACATGCAGCTATACTCAGTGCAGGATTGCATAGATCAAAATGAGAAAAATAACTGAGAAAAGCCAAGGCATCACATACTAGACAGAAACAAAACTGACTTGGCGAAAGGTAAAATCACATCCTCAAACAGTCTGAAGAATAGACTGTGTATTGCTGATTTTACCCTGAATCACTAACCTTAACCTAGATAATCATGCGAGGACTTGAGTGTCATGTCAGGAACTCATTTGAATAACATTCAAGCTATTAAATAGTTCATGTCATCCTGAAACTGTTAAGAGAAGACTGCAAACAACAGTAATCATCTCAATGAGAGAAAAATTCCCTGAAGACACTGAGAACTCAGGAGAGAAAGAAATTTAGGGGGAGGAGCAAGGGTGAAGCTGAGATTCCACTAACAGAAGCAGACACTGGGGCAACTGTTAGATACACCTTTGAGATCACTGATGTTGTCAAGCTATTTTCTCTTTATTCTTTCCCCTTGAACATACTTATCACCTACCAACTAGCTATTCATTCTGATGGAAAACCTTGTTATCCCAAACTAGCTCCTCCTTTCATAGCGTGCTTTTTCTTCCTCATTCCTTTTATCTCCCTGTCTGTGGTCTTTCAGAAACTCATAGAATTACTTAGGTTAAAATGCACCTGTGAAGGTCATCCATTACACACCATCTCTCTTCCCCCCTCCCCCTCAAAGGAAGGCGAAGATCAAAGTTGGATCAATAAACTCCAATACAACATTTAATTTATTCTGTCCTTGAAAATGAGCTTTGATGGACAGTCAACACCTACTGACTGTAGCAGTAACCTCAGCCTTCCTGTCGTGTAGGAAATTGTCTTATTATATTCAAAAGGAATGACTATTCACTTGGCAATGTCCTGTTTCTTTTGCTTCTTTTCTTTTCATATAACATTTATTAGACAGTTTTCTCAGGTTTGTCAGCGATAAAGGTATTCAACAGAGGACAGTTTGAATGGTCTAAATAAACATATTCAATAGAAGACAGTTTAAGCGGTCTAAATGCTAAAGATTTTGTCATATTTTTGAAGGCCTGTAAAATCTAAAAGAACAATGTTAGCTTAAAGACTTGCCAAAAACTGAAATGGCAGTTTGAGCACTTGAGGCTTTTGCTGTCATTTTATAGAAATTTTCAGTTTTACATTTTTATTGATGCTGCTGTACTCACATTCATGAGTAACTACTGCTGGATTAGTCTTTAAAATGAACACATTACAAAGTTTGAAAGAATGTCTGTTTAGCCAGTTCAGCTGTGATAGTCAAGGAAAAAAGTTGTACCACAGAAGTATTATAATTCATTGTAATACAATGATTGCAAGAAGTTAGGAGTCCTTTGTAGAAGCTTCTGTGTGGTTTACGGAAATAGCATGTTTAAGAATGACCCAAAATTTCTGTTGAGACTTATATGAAATGTAATAAAGTGCATACATTAAAGGGTCATGAGTAAATATAATAGTATAACATTGAAATGAGTGGTGGATCAACTTGGTTTGTCTCAATGTAATGATGTGGTTGCAGATATATACCATTTATAATGAGCAAAACCCAAGATGTTCATCCACTTGTCAAGCTAGCTAGTCAGTTCCAGGAGGAACAACCTGAGAGTGCTCAGCAACAGGAACAAGGGTAGCCATCTACCTGCATAGCTGCTGAAAAGCATTTTTGCAATTCCCTTTCTTCCTGCCAAAAAATTCCTAGCCAAAAGCTATTAGCTGTTCAGTCAACTGTATTTTTGTATACTTAAAGCTAGCCCTGGTGTTTATATTTCCCTATTACAAAAGTAAATAGGGTCTTTGGAGAGGTTTATATTTTGCCTCAGATACCGCAGCTGTGATCGGATATACTGTCTGTCCCTATTAGCACAGAACTGAGATGTGAGGAAAGGCTTAGTAATGGAAAGCTTGGAAAAGTTCATTGGCTTCCACCTTTCTCCTAGGCAGGTCTTCATCTTCTCTTGTTAGCAGAAGGTATGAATATTCTGAGGCAGGAAATTGAGTATTTTAAGAAAACATGGGAAGAAGTGTTAATGGCTGGAGTGAAAATTTTTACGTCAGCAGTGTTTTCTTCAACTGAAGAAGAAACAGGCAGTAGGAGACAAGGTTAGAGGAGGGAGAGAGAGAGCAGTAACGATCTGCATAACAGAAAGAGCAGCATGTAAGCCCTTCTGATAGTCCAGGTACTACATTAGTCTTCAGAACTGAATGCAGAAAAAGTGGCATTTCTCTCAACCAGGAAGTAGATGGATATGGCTTTTTTAACCGTCTGGAAAGTTGAGGGATTGATGGGAGGCAGCTGGGTGAATGGATAATTCAATGCAATAGCAGCTGTCTAGTGCATTGGCTTGCTTGTTACGCCTTGATCACCTGATGCTGGATTTAGGGAAAAGGAGCACTTTCAAATACCTGTTATTTTTTTGTGTAATGAAGAGGGCACTCCTTTTCCCTTGAACCATGACACAAAGTGAGCAAAACAGCCTTGTGCTGGATGAGAGGCCAGTTGTGGATTTGTCATGGGCTGATGACAGCCTCTAATGGAGAGGTTTGATGATTTGCACTGTACAAGTTACTGCTTGCAAACCCTTAGGTGAATTAAGTTCACAAAGCTGTGAACCCACATAAATCTCATCTTCATATGGTGTCTGTACTTTGTGTGTCAAGCTCAGTAATTAAGTTGCCACTAGCATTTCATGGATTTGGGTAGCCTTTCATTTTCAGCTGTTCTGTTTCCCATCAACTGCTATGCAGTGATGCGTCTCAACATGCAACATGCAATGTGCAGTATAATTAATGAATGCATGAGAACCATGTATTTATTACTGCTATTTGTAAGTAACAGATTAATGAATGAAATTCAGTGGTGATGCAGAGACTACTGTGCCAGACTTTTGTACCAGTAAAATCTATGGCATATGTAGAGTTTCAAGTCAGTCTTGATCAGCGGAGAAGAATCTATGCTTTTGGTCTGGAAATTCAGCTGTTAAAACACACAGCTATCTGGTTTTGCCTAACATAGTGACTATTCCCCATAATGAATAACAAACATTACATCTTTATAATGTTTCTCTGACTGAAAATATATAAAAAAAAACTATGGAAAGGATTTCAGAATTCAGAAACAATTGTTTAATTTGAGTTGTAGTTCATACAGCATTTCTGCATTTAGAATGTTTTCAAAATGTGTGTATTCATACACGTATGTTTTCACTGTCTGGGACACTACAATTTCTTTTTTGCTACTCTTTGTTGTCAGGAAGAAATGAGCCAAATCTAATTTGTGTTATTGTAAGGAAATGTCTACTTGCACTTAGAAAACTGTTCAATATGTGCAGTTGCAGCCTACCATTTTAACATAGATGTTCACTTAACTATAGCTCTTTAGATGTCTTCCCATTCTAGCAGATCATACATTCAAAGCCCAGAATGCCTGTGTACTTGGTAGAACGATGTCAGAGAAGACCACTGTGTGAGAAACTGAGCCCTCCACTGCAGACTTCCTACAAACCCAGGGAGCCACACCTCCCTCATCCCCCAGGACATCAGGGACTGATAAATACCTCCTGCAGTAATGCTGAATGCAGAACTATAAAGCTTTGGTAATTCAACAAAGAAATAAAAGTCTTGAAATTGAAGAATCAACATGAAGAACATTATCCTTATAGCAGCCTCCTAACAGAGGCAAAGGGCTTAGAGAGTTTGCACTTCTCTGACATGATGCCGGCACTGAGTGCTGCTTCAGCAGCATCCTGTGTACTGACACACAGGATGCTGCTGTAATTCGTTACTGAGCTACTGCTGCAGTTCATAATGAGACGCTGTTCTTTTTGTTTTACTTATCCCAGTGTACTAGTTCATAATTTTTACTCACATTTATTTAAAGTGCTGCCAAAACAGAAAAAAACTTTTGTAACCTGTACTCTAGTAGCTCCCCTGCAAAATAGTTACTTGCAACAAATTTGTTTGTACTATGCACAAAAAATATTTTTTTTTAATAAATATCTAACTCGTACATAATTTCTTACAATTTATTTGCCTAAATTTCCCCTGAATTTTCCATTCAGGGAAAAATCACATTTATTATGCCAAAAAATGGAAACTGTGTTTTCCATCACATATAATAACATGACTGCTGCCATTTTTGAACTAAAGCATGTGCTAGAACATGCATTAATTCACCTCTTCTCTTCCTCCTCCAGTGTATTAGGCGTTCAGGTGGATAGCAATTTGGCCTTTTATATTTTTGCAGTCTTTCATCATGTTATAAAAATCTCTTAAAGCTTGGTGTATTGTGTCACTAGTTATAAATAGTTCAGGGCTCATAACACCATCAAAGCTGAAAAGTAAGCTAAGACACATCTGTTAAGTTTCCTTGACTCTTACAAAGCTGCTTGTTTAACACGAAAATCTCAAGGACATGCATCCCCAGGGGTGGTTGTCTTATGCTCCAGTAATGGAGATTAAATTTGTGGTAGTTAGCTAGCTAGCTCTTTTTCTAACAAGGAAACTAAAATTCATTAAAAACTAATTAGGAATGTATAGGAGGTTAATACTCCATGTTAAGCCTTATTAATGTGAGATAAGTAATTCATAAAGTATCAAAGGCCTGCAATGGACAGAATTAAGAAGTATTATACCACCAAAAACTACATTAAAGTAACATTACGGGTCTTGTTTGAGCCTGAAAAAACCAGGAATTTCAGAGTTAAAGCTGAATCTCTGTCTTTAACTCACTTTTTTTATGCTGGGGTAATGCACTTTAAGTACTCCATTAAGAAGATTGAGAGTACATCACCAGGTGTTCTTTTTCTACAACTGAACCTTCACTATTATTTAAAAGAGAAATAAATCTTAAAGATTATGAATGATTGACCAAATGGTTTAATATACAAATTATTAGCTAGACCTGAGAAATGTATCTTCAGATCATGCTATTACAGTTACTTTCTAAGCTACGGTGACTTGCAGCTTTAGCAGTCAAAACAAGCTGTTAGGCTTTAATACTTGTTTTCTGAAGCATAGTCTTTTGAATCCTCACAAATTTTTAAATTATAGAATTAATTATTGTAATTTGCTTTGAATTCTGGTTTATTTCATAATAGGCTTCTTTCGGTCTTACTGGATAATTTAAAGTGAACAATATTTCACGAAATTATACAATAATGTCTAGAATGTTATTCTGATTATGGTGCTCCAGCATCTGCCTATATCCAACTTCAGCCCTATAGCTGCAGTGAGGGCCCGTATGCTAATGCTCCCCCCCTAAGTACTTCTTCCCCCTTTTAAATCACAGAAGGTGCTGACATAAATGTCAGCCATAGTCCCATCACACTAAAGCACTTAACTAGGAAGTCTTGTACAAGCTTTCTTCAGCAATGAAAGGATTACTGAAATGACATTTGGGTGAAGGATTAGAAAACGGCATTTGTGGCATCCTATACTTAGTGAAACCTTGCAGAGTGGGAGGAGAGTGAGGAGGAACAGGGGAAAGAAAGTATGTGCATAACAAACCCTTGCATGTGTTCATTATCATTGTGGTAGCAAATCCTGAATAAGAAAAGCAGACAAATCCAAATTTCATTTTTGACCCCAGCAAAAGGATTTTTAGTTTGGGAGTCAGTCAAAAGAACTGCTTTCTGCTGCACATGGATAGAAATGCCAGGGAAAGCTGGCTCACTACAGCATAATGCAGGAATAAGATTAAAGGGGGTATTCTGCCCAAGCACCTGCTTTCACTAAAAATTATGTGCAGGCAATAGATTTTTAATTGAAGTGAATTAGCATTTGTAGGTTTCACTGCAGAAGTGAATTTTAAAGCTGATTTGAGTGATAAGAAAGTAAGAAGATTTGACAACTTAAACACATAAGAAATACTGATACCCTACACTTTTAAGTGCTTTTTTATCCCAAAGGGACACTAAGTGCCTTAGAAGCTACATAGATGTATTACTTCATGCATCACTGAAATGCAGCTACCTCTCTCAGTAGAAAACAGTAGCAGCTTTACAGTGCACAGCTTTATGATGCAGTATTGCTAAACAGGCAAAGGAGGATGCTGTAATGGCTCTGAATTATTTCACTTCTTCTCTGTCTGTTCAGACAAGAAAATCATTCACACATCTGTTTTTGTTTCCGTCTCCTAAACAGTGAAGTCCAAGGCATTATTTGCAGCACTGACTGTGCCCATAGATGAGTAGGTGCTTTAGGAGAGAAAATTAAGAAAAAAATTTCATTAAGAAGCTGAGTGGCAGCTGCCTGCAGACATACGTTCTTTTATAAGAAAGTGTACATGAAATTGTCTGAACTTATATAGGTGGACCAGAGCCTCAGCTATAGACAGTCCTGAATGCCCATGAAAATTCTTGTAAGGCCAAAGATTTTGCCAGTATAGAAGGCAGGTAAAATGAGCTGTAGTGAGTTTCTCAAGGGGACTTCTCCTCTTGCAATTCTTCTTCTTTGTACTGTGAACATTTTAGCCTTTTATGTACATTGCTTAATTTCATCTATAAAATATTTCAGTGCATTAACTATGATCTGCATGAAAAGTGGAAAAATGACATGTCTTCAGACTAAAGAGTAGAAAGATCTAAGTCCACATCATTATGGCTTAAATTTTGCCTATTTATAGCCATAATAACATGTAAAGAATCTACATATAGAAAAGAAACAGGATTTCTTTGGCCACTGAACAGAAACATTTAATTCAGTGAATCCAAACTGGCCAAATGGATTTATTTCTCAAAAGGATGCAAAAATGTTGACAAATTATTACAGAATTTGTATCTTTTTAATTATTACAAGGCTGACAACGTATGGTATGCTTTATTTTATTAACAATATATACACCACACCCTGTTAGTTGTCTGATGTGGAACTGAATTGCTGCTAGCGTTTAATAGGAAGCCAAAAAGGATCCACTCATTCATTTTGCACAACTTTTACAGAGGAAATGGAACAGTATTTACTTCTTGTTCCTGCACGGAATCTAATAAATAGTTCTTTAATGAAAGTCTGCTTTAGGGGAAAAAAAAAAAAAAAAAGCAAACCAAAACCCCAAAAAACCCTAAATCATCCTCATTAAAAAATCCTCCATGATAGAGAGCCCACTTTGTCACGATAAATTACAATTTCTATACCAGGTATACACATCATTTCTAGGCAACATTTGTCTCTCATGACCTTGAAAGTCCACAGGGACCTCTACTTTATAATCCTGTAGAGCATGATCAAGTCATCTTTTAGATGGTGTTCCTCAACATTTTCATCTGAAGTCATTCTTATGTCATTTCTCTAAACCCTGACCAATTTTTCAGTATTCTCCCACAGATCAAACCTCATAGAAGCATACAGTATATCAGGTATGAGCTCACTAATAATGCATACAGTAGCATCTTCTTTTTCCTATTGCTTTAGCCCTTTCAGTTTCAATTCCACACAAAGGGATGCATTTTGCACAAACAAATATATGCATAATACATATGCACAAATTTCTGTTGACAGTAGTAATTTTGCTTGTGTTCTGGAAACACAGTTACTGAAAATAAAGCCAAGGAGCAAATCTTAGTTTTACAAACAAGAGAGGTACTTGATTAAGAACCTTCCTAACCCCGTAGATTTCTCCTGCAGTTGACAACATGGCTGAGAGTTTTTGCAGCATATTGAGGAGCTCTCAAGATGACCAAAAAACATACTCATTTTCCTCAGCTGCACATACAGGGACTTGTCTTAAATAATGGCTGAAGGATACAGCACTTTAAGAGGCCTCAGGGGATCTTAAAAGACTGGTATTCATGGGACGTGGTAGGGGTGTCTGTAGGGTATGGCTACAGGAAACATTCTTCTTTGAAAGAAGGCTTCCAAAGGTATTCGTCTTCAAGAAGTAACAAATGGTTGAACAATTTATCATACTGAACAGTTTGTCATGTGTGTCCACTAAATATGAGATTTATAGAAGCAGGTGATCCTAAATTTGTAGCTATGGGCATAAAAAATTAGGTGTTTAAGTTTTCATTCCATCCTAAAAGGAATGATTCATTCATATAAATGTCCTCAGCAGATTGTTTAAATTCCATTTTTGTTGTGGCATATCCAAGTGAAAAATAACAACTATAATTTGTTTATATTGCTTTTGTAGATTTTTACTACAAACAGTACAGAAACTCAGCAGAATGAGAGAGAAGCCCCCCTAAAGAGCTACAGTAAACATGAGCTGCTTTGTTTCCGTTGCTTGTGCCATTTGCAAGTAGACACAAAATGTACTGTGGCACATAGCACTGTGCATAGCACTGCCTAGCTACCTGAGAAGCACATGAAGCAAAATTCACTTAGAATATGCTTAAAGTCTAAAATGCAGGGCTAGTTTACAAAAAAGTAAAAGTCAGATGCTTAAGGATGGAGGTAAGCACTTTTCTTAGACATGTTGGATACGTTATTGAAGTAGAAACTCAAACTGTTCAAGGACATTTGTCAATCCTACTGTGGTCTATCTGCATTTTCAAATACCTCAGTAACTTTTAAAACCAATTCCAGAACAAGCAAAGCTATTGTATTAATAAAATAGAAATTTAGGAGGATTTCTTTTTAAGAATTTACTAAGTACCCACAAGACATATTCTGATTCAGTCAATGAAATGAAGGATTTTTAGAGAGAGAATATGAGAAGAATATTCCAAATAAAGTTTAACCTCTCCCTTGGCTCACAGAGAGCAGACAAATCAATACTTTTCTCAAATTTAAGCAAGATATCGACTTCAAATTAGGTAGAACAACTCACTGGGTCTTTGAAATCCTTGTAAGGAGCAGAAGATGGGATAAATATACTCTCAGAGAAAAAACTTTCAACTTAAATTCTCTCTTTTTACCATAGAAGCCTTGTCCAAAGTCACATTCTCAGAAGGAAAATCGGCTGCTACAAGGGTTATTGGCTGGATACAAAGTTTGAAATTAAGTTTCTGTCATGACATTCGCACAAAGTATTGTGTGGGGTGAGCAGTTAGTACTGCAAAGGGTGTTGGGAGAGCCTTGACTGTCTCATTTAATTGCCTCTGCATCAAGGGCTTTTGGTAACCCTGTCATCAAGGTGCTTTCTGTCTTATATGAAATATATCACCATTCAGTGCTACAACTCAAGTTCCAAGTCTAATGTGATTTCTTTGACATCTCTATGACTAAAACTCATTTGCCCAAAATTGAAACCACACTGCAGAATTCCCTGAGTATCTCTAGCATCTTGGTTTTGCTTTTTTTTTTTTTTTTTTTTTTGCATTCATTTTAAGCAGCGATGTGCTTACAGGTGAGGTATCTGCCTTTTGAATGCAAATCAGAATACTGACTAAGGAGAATTTAGAGTAGAAATTGCATAATCTCAGCTTGAGGAGTTGACCGGTTAGCCAGAGTATTCACACTAAAGTTACTTGACTTGTAGCAAAAGGGAAATTGTCCTTTTCTCCCAGCCTTTTCTCCACTCCTGACATGCACTTTCCCTCTGCTCTATAACTCATCAGGCCAAGAGAGATCCTATTTCATTCACTATCGTGAAAGAAAACCCAACAAGAAAAAAAGGCCAGTTTTCCTGTAATTCAGTGAGTTGAAGTAGCAAAGGATGGACTTAAGTGTAAACCAGGGCTAGTGTGAGGGAGGAGGTCTGACAGCATGGCCAGGAGCAGAGAAGGAAGAATGGGAAGATGAGCCGGTGTGTGTGGGAACAGCCAAAGAGACACATCGCTCTTTCTCAGCTGGGTTTTTCCCAGTTTCCCAGGGCTGCAGCTACTTGCTCTTGCCAAAGCCTGTCCAGCACTTAGTTATTTTTACCTTTCTATTCAAATACAGTCAAGGAAGAGGATAGAGCAGCTGTGATCCTGACGTAGTTGGTAAGTCAGCTTTTTTACCCGATACAGGAATACCTACTTGCACAATCCTGAATGGGTTTAGGGTATAACTAGACACTCCAGATAGCAGTACTTCCAGACAGCAATAGAGTTCTAACTTCTTATAATAGATTATGCCAACTAAGATCAGATACCAAAGGATTTCAGGTTCCCAAGAAGCTTATACCTTTTTTTTAATTTTATTTTTTCACCCTCCCCTCTTTTTAACTTTTAAAATAATTTTTCCTAAATTTTTTCCTGTCTAAATTTCACTTTAGCCGCATCTGCTATTTGGGTCTTGTCCTTTGCTCCATTTATAATTCTCCTGAATTGCAGGGTAACAGGATGTAAATCATACTGCAGAAGCCTTTGGAAAGTAAAAATACAGTTCCCTATTTAGAAAGCATCCACCTAGCCTAGAACATAGGATCTCGTGATAGCAACTAACTGAACAGCTCCTGCTTGTTACCTGCTAAATACCTGCTGAGGGATCTAGTCCCTGATGACACAGAAGTTTCCTATGTGATCAAGATTGCATTTTATTCTGAAATACTCAGTTATATCTTTGAGTGCAGGAGCCTACATATTTAGTAGTACAAAGTACAGCCTAGCATCTCCCATATTTTTAACCCTCTCCCTTTAGAGTCTCAGTAAAGATGAACACTGTCTGAGTTATGCTTTATCATTAAGGTGAGCATTTTAGGTATGGCGTATTTGTTTTGCTTGAGAAATGAGCAGAAGAAGCCACAGAGCAGTGGAAGACTGGAAGATGCCTCAATGTAGTACCAAGAACAGTCCAGAAAGCACTATGAAAGCCCCTGGAGGCTCCACACAGAACCCTAGCGTACTCCAGCTCAGTCATTTCCCTGCAAGATGAGGTAAAAAGAAAATTTTCTCCCTCTACACTGGAAAAAAAAAAAAATAGTTACCTTTTATCTCAGTAGACACTTGCTGTATTAGATCCCTCAACTTGAGCCATAAGGGCAAATTGGTGTTCTTTTATAATGATCCAATCTTCTTCAGTGAAACTCCCTGATCAGCTTTCATCAAATGATAACAGGCACCTGACAAACGCCTGTTACCAGGCAACCTCCAGGCTAATAAACCAGTTCTCCTCAGCTGAGGCTTCTTTATTATCCAGGGTGATTATATTTCAATGGCCTAACACATAAGTCAATGCCTTTCCTGTTAGCTCTGTATGAGACTGTGTATTAATTTTAGTCTGAAATGGAGAGCAGGAAGGACCGATTTTGCAGTCCAGGTAGAGACTGCTGTTTGCAACAAGATAGCATCTATCAGCTGCTCTACACAATAGCCAAGGTGATAGTAGGTGGAACTAATGTGATTAGTACAAGCTAGTTTTGATGTCAGATCTGCATTAACAGCAAGCATTGATTAAAGTTATATGCAGTTATAGATCTGAGCATACGTTTATGCAGTTGACCTCCATGTTTGTCACCTTTGCTACCTGGAACCAGTCTTTGCCTGTGGTACTTTTCTCATAAGGGCAATGACAATTGTCATATCATTTGGCAGGTTCCAGGGATAGCTGAATTTATTTCTATTTGATTAGGGAGCAATTAGAATTTAAAATAATTGATGCAAAAGAAAAGCAAAGAAAAACCTGATTAAAAATCACTAATGATCTTGTGTGATTTAGCTTTCTACAGGCATGGTATTTTGCTTAGTTTGATGGCAGGCTAGAAACTCATATTTGGGCTCACTAGCTGTCTGGCACTTATAAATGCATGAACTCTGCACAGGTGCATGCTGCCTCAGCCTCCCCATTTCCATATCCCTTCAGCCTCTCAGCTGAAAGGAGTTAACAAGTACCACTTGTGAAGGATTTGTGTGTGATTTGTGAAAAAATTGTTTTCTAGGGCCTGAGACCACAATCAAATTTCACAATTTGAACTGCCTTCTGATAAGCAATAACTTTTCATTATTACTCATGATGCAATCGGGGGGTGGGGGGTAGGGGGAAGTAATGTAACACAGCATCAATCCAGTCAACTCTGGAGCATTTTTTTTTCTTTCAGACACAAAATTAGACAAACTAATGTAATTTAAGTAAAAATGTTCAGAATAAATCAAGAACAGAAAAAAAAAGAAGTCTTAAGGAGTTCTGGTCTAAGCTGGGGGAGGAGAGAGTAAGTTTAATTTCTTTCTTTTAGCTCTGCTTCAGTAACAAAGACCACTTTATCCATGGTCATAGGACAGCGGCTAAGCTTTAGTTGCTGATTTAAAAGATAGCCAACTAAGTCTGAAATTTGTGCCAGCAAGCACTTCTTTTTTATAAGAAAAATGGTTCCCTGTATTATATATGCATGTTTGGAAGACTGCCAAAGCATTAGATGTCTATGGGCAGAAAATGAAGTGCCAGTATACTCTACCAACTGTAGATCTCTGTCTTTTCTGTAACTTTTGCATTGTTCTTAGGGAAGGGCAGAAAAGTAAGCTTCATTGTTCTCAGTGCCAGTTACCCACTTTCTCAGTAAGGGCTTTTATTGTTAAGGAATACTTGTGCCCTCTTTGAAGCCAGCTAAACAGTAAACTTCAGACATGTCAGATGTTGCAGAAATGGAGAGATGGAGGATTTGGATCACTATGCAAATAGTGTTGGTATATAAGCAAGGACAAAAGGAAGCTGAAAAATATAGTTAAAGTTTTATCAACCTCATGTGTTTGTCCTTAACATTGCACATTGCTTCAGGCTTTTTCTTCTCTTTTCTTGATTATTCTTATGCACATACAAAGTCGTCTTGTGAAAATGACTAAGTGCTTGAGTATTCGCAGCCTATATTCCCGCAGGTAGTTGACCACATGATGTGTTACATCTCCTGATTTATGAATAAAGTGATTAAATCGTTCGATGGAGAAAAGGCAGTTTTTTCTTAGCAACAGAAAAATAATAAACTGAAAAGTAAATGAGGAAAGCCACATATAAATTAGTATGTTCAAATTTCAGTTTATTAATTTCATAAGAACAGATCTTTGGTTTTAGTATTTGTGCATTTTTTAGGAAAAAGTCTTAAATGCTGGATATTATTATAGTCTTTTAAATTTTATGTTGGAGTATAAATAGTTCAAATAAAATATCCTGGCAAAGGTATTACTTCTTTACTATGCCCTGCATTTGTATTTAGTTTGTCATTTTACTGTTACAGCTAGAAACACAATGAAGAATTGACAAAACATTTAAGACATAAACAGTTTTTAATTTAGTGACTCAGTGTCATTAATTCTGACAATACCATTGCACTGTTCTGACTAATTTCCACAACTGCTTACATGCTTCTGAAGCTATAATTCAGACTTTTCTAAAGAACAGATTTAACATGTGGAAAAATTACCTCAGGTAGCTGTAAACTTTCCTACAAGGATTTCTTATGATTGTATCACTTTATGTTGAGAGAGAAAGGATTGGACAACATGTTCATAAGCCTGTGTTGCCTAGGCAATTAGATTGTATCTGACATTTTTTCTTGGTTTGTTTCTCTTTTTTAATTATCACTGTGATTGTAAGAATAAGCTGGTACATTTACTTACCTACCTGTAGATTTTATCTTCACCAGAGTACAGAGAAACTCTACAAGTTGCTTGAAAGAGTATTCAGGCTTAAAATATATTTTTAAAACATATATAGATTATGTATGAAATAGCAAACCCAGATCAAAATAAAAACACTTCCTCTAACTTCATTGTGTAATGCTAGAAAATAAAATTGTTGAGAGCATCAGTTGCCTGTCTCTCTCACCAGCCATCTGCCAGAGCTGAGATAACAAGCTTTAAATTCTGATTAAGTGGAGTATGGAAAGTGACCATCTCTAGGTAGAATATTTGATTTTTTGATTTTTTTTAAAAATCTATTTATTCATGTATTGCCCACCCCCTTCAAAAAAAAAAAAAAAAAAAGAAAAAAGATCTCAAGCCTCATGGTGAAGCACGTATCTGTGTGTGAATGATGACTGAGGGAGTTTAATTTAAAGTGACACTCACAGTTATCATGTGTCTATTTTAAAATGAGGAAGGTCAGTTCACCAAGAGACAGCTCTCTTTTTTCTAATCCTCAGTTGATGTATTACAACTGGGAAGAAACTAGCGGTAAAATGGTAAACCACACCCCTACCAAAAGGGGAATGTTAAAACATCAGGAGTGCAGCACCAGGAGGAGAACAACAGCTGCTACCTGAAAGTGTTTTGTCTGCCTATCTGTTGCCTGGGAATTTTTGCATTTCTACTTCGTTGCTTCACCATATGTAAGGTATCACTGAAGGAAAACCAAGAGAGAATGTAAATCTTTTCATTCAAAGTCCCAGCAGACAAAGATAATGTTCTCCTTTTGATGAGATAAAGGAAATGCAGTAGAGACAGGTGGACATCATAGAGAAAATTACTTCCTTTTAGTATGAAAATGTTGTAGGTGTAGGAAACATTGACATGGCACATTTTAAGTGCCTTTGCAAGTAGCTTTGCTGTCCTCTAAAGTGCTTGATTATGTCTGTTTGAAGATAGCATCCTTGGATGCTTTCCTACCCTTTATCCATTATGCCATCAATCCTTGATTTCCATCCAGTCCTGCTTTTAAAATTTAACAAAATATGAAAATATTATACATAACAATATAAAGTGCAGCTTGTTCTCCTGATTATAAAAGAACTTGTAATATGAATTTAAAAAAAAAAAAAAGGACAACAATTTGTTTCAAAGCAGAAGATTGTACTGCACATATATATACACACAAGTGTTTTCTATATTTGAACAGCATATTCATGAGTTATCCTGAATATGCCTTCTCTTGAAGTCAGAAATCCCTCAGATCCAGACCAAAAGGTCCCGGCTGAAAAACTTCAAAGGTGCAAATTGCTAACTAGCTAACATTCAGGGAATGTGAATTTCTGAACTGTTTTATTCTTGTCACATGCACGAGGAATCATTGATTCTACAGTTTTCATTAAGCATTTTTTTTTCCTCCCTGAAATGCAGATGATTTCTATGACTGTAATGTACAGATGTGGTCAATTTTTAGGAAAATAAAATTCTTTCAGGTTGTTTCCAAGAGTACCAACATATATGAAATTGATAGTATTTTTTGTGCAGGAGCAAGACCGTAACTTTTGCTTCATACAAGATTTAAAAAATGTGGAAATGAGAACACACAAATTGCTCAAAGAGAGAAGGCTGTAAATCATGCTCTTAACTTCCTGTAAACTTGGAATTTTGTTCTTGTTCTTGATTCTTGAATCTTGAGTTGGTTGAACTACTCGATGGTATGAGAAAGGGTTTGGTTTCTGATTATAGAAATTCTGTCTACAACTGGAGAAAATCCTTAATTAGAGATATATATTAGATCCATGGAATAGCATCCACTACGCAATCCCGCTGGCCTCTTGAAGGACTTCTAGAAGTATTTATTTTGAAATAATTTCTTGGACATATGGATTAGAATCGAGTACCTCCATCAGTAACTGCTGATTTCTAATATTCCTAGAAGCGTCACCAAAACACTACAGGAAGTGCAACATTTCTGTAACTAAGTTTAGGAATTCCATCCACAATGACTGGACCTTTCAATCCATCAGTGGAACTTAGTATTATTGCTAGATTTGTTTCTTCTGGAGATGTTCTTAATTACAAACCTCTGAAGACATCTAAATTTAGTCTGGCAAATTCCGTCCTAAGAGAGTCAGTGTTAGTACGTAAAATCTCAGATTTGTTACAGAGTGAAGAGATGGGAACCTCAGGTCTTCAGGCAGAAATTCTGTCTGATTTTGGTATAAACTTGCTGCTTTTGCTGACTGTTTTGTGCTAGAGATTTAAGCATAGACGTATGTAATTTGGATTGAAAGGCCTTGGCACCTGCTTGTGATTATATGCCACTTAATGCCAGTTCCCTATTGAAGCATAGCGAAAAAGAGATAAAAGTTAACATGTATGAATTTCAGGTTTGCACATTATCATTTAGTTCCTGAAGGGTCAAAGAAAATTGAACCTGAATTTAACATTCTGTCTGAAGTCTATTCCTACCATGTCATGTATTTGGACATTTTGCTCAATACTTCCTAGAAAGGATGCTATTCACAACTGAATCCCAGTATCAGTTTCTGGAGACTGAACAGAGGTTATCACAAGGACTTAGCTTGCTTTATTTGTTGCTTTTGCAATTTAAAAATATCCATGCACGAAGTGGAATGGTGGTTACTGTTTTGTAGTAATATAACTCTTGAAGTGATCATCTCTAATGTTTTTAATTACCTCACCATCACTTTCGCTGAACAATGTATCTTTCTCTTATTGATGTTTCCTTTTTTTCCTAAGCATGAATAATAAATGTCGCTCTGTCAAAAATTTTGCTCTTTTCATTTTTCTCTCTCTCCGCTAATCCTCTAGTTTTGAATGTTTGGGTTTTTTTTAGGTAAGTAGTCGAACTATTTGAATTCTGCAGCTTGACATTGCTTCATCTTGATCAGTACTCCTCATTTGGTCTATAGTCTTGTCTTCATTGTTTAGCCATACTATTTATGGGATAAATCAGCATATACCAATAGCTTTAAGCAGTGACATTTTAATGGTAGGACTTCGGTGTAAGAGATGACATAGTTGTTGCTAGTACTATTTAAAAAAAAATAAATAAAAAAAAATAAAAAAATTTCTGTCCTTAAGAATACTACAGTAGAAACCACAAAGTTTTCCACTCTTCCTAATGCACTATTTCTCTGCACTAGTTTAAAGAAATGTGCAGCTCCATGGACATACGTAGTCTCAGACATATTGTCTCAGACAATAATGTACATAATTTTAGCCCCACTCTTCTCTCTTCCCCATGCAGTATTAAACTTTAATTCAGTAAATAGCTGAGTCTGCTGGCTTTCTGTTGCTGTCTTGTTCTTCAAACACAAAAATCCATGTGTGCATATTGCCTAGGATAAGAAAACTGTCCTCTCACTGCTAATCCAAGCAAGTGCAGTGTGCTTTCAGGTACCTTACAGTTTTGGGAGAAATTTAGTCTGCTTTTAAAGAACTGGTATCTCACTTAATTTTTTGTGCATGTGCACAGAAATAATTTTGTACCAGTTTTTTAAGTAGGGTAATGGTCACGATTTTAATTATCTGTTTGCCAGTGTACTTTACCTTTGACCCAGAATGTCTTCAGTATCATTTTAAACAAGCATCCTTTAGGTTAAGGTTTTACTTTTTCTGACAAGAACTGCAGATCCCTTTTCTTATTTTTGAGCATGAGAGTGTTAGTATCATCACCAATCTGGAGATAGGAATATTATGTGCTTTTATTCCTTCATACACTGTGGAGGAAAGAAAAAGTAAATTATTCCTGGCAATCGTAGTTCCAGGAAACCAAAGTCTTTGTGAAGTTACATATTTGTAATGGTGTATCAGCTGGCCAGAGGGCCTGTTAGTCATGTTTGTTCCTATAGTCTGATCCTGTTCTCATGAAAATGTACAGAAAGGCTTGTATCGATTTGAGAAGGAGTTAGCTTGCTGCTGTAATGACACTGCTGACTAGACAGCTGCAGTTAAATTATCAGGAGTAATTGTAAAGAATGAAGGAGGGAAAAAGCCCTGGAAGAATGTGATCCAATGTGGCAATGGATGTCTCCTGCAAAGTGCGTACACCATTTGTAAAAGTAATTCTCAGTGTCAGAGCTCTCAGAGGTACATTGATTTCCCCATGAATTCCAATATTTTCTAATCACAAAGAAATTATTCAGCTTTCCAGTGCAACTAACATAAATATGTGGGAATAAGATTAAAGCACTATATACACGGATAAAATTCAGTCAAATTTTTAAATTGCTCTTGGGCCAGTAAACTAATAAGATATAGTGACCCACTTAAGCAGCTTGTAGGAGAAAAAATCCTGCATAAAGTCAGCAAAACCCCCTTTCTTTGCTGAGATGATAGTTGTACTTTGCTAAGCCTGCTTTTTTTTTAGCAGCACTGACTTCTTTAAATGCGGGGTTTGGCAGTCTATTGCACAGAAGCTATGGAGTTAGGCCACCTAATTTACCAGCTCTGAGTATGTTTAATTGAAAGATTTAACTGAATTTGGACAATTTATATTCAAGTGCTGAACAAAAAAATATTTTTTTTTGTTTTTGTGGGTTTTTTTTAAGTATGATTGCTCATTTATTATTAGCTTTCTGTATTTAGGATGAATGAGATCAATGGTTAGTGTAAATCTTAAACACAAATACTTTTTCATACAAAATTCAGTGTTTGTGAATACTTACTGCCTTGTGGCACCAGAGAAATTACAACCCTGGAACTGCTATATCTGTCATTAATACATACTGCAAAAATCCATGATGAGCTAGCCTAATGGCCAGACTCTTGAGTATAGCTGTGAAAATAGTAAGTGGCACAGTGTGACAGCTGCAGACAAAATCCAAAAAACAAAACCAAGAAAGTGTTTCATTGGTAAAGAAATAAAACATCACTCTCAGATGCTTTCAGATGAAATAAA
This sequence comes from Psittacus erithacus, assembly GCA_009867235.2. Taxonomy (NCBI): domain Eukaryota; kingdom Metazoa; phylum Chordata; class Aves; order Psittaciformes; family Psittacidae; genus Psittacus; species Psittacus erithacus. Next base: position 47,743 of record WYDI02042645.1, read on the forward strand.
CACTACCTATCCCCTCCTGTAACTGAAGTTTAAGGATGACTGGGATTAAATGCCAAGGTAACTTTTTCTGTATACCAATACAGCTAAATGTTGTAGTACAGAACTACATGTAGATAAATGTTAAAACTGTTTAACAGTAGGCAGCTAACATGATTGCTAAGGGTCCTGAACTTTGCATATATTTAATGGAAATAGTCACAAACCTTGAGAGCACATGCTAGCTAGTTAGGAGTCACAGTGTGATATGAGTAGGACCTTAATTTTTACACTAGACAAGTGATGAGAGGCACACACTGAGTCGTATCCATAGATCATATTGGATTTTACCTCAGTAAATTTAAGAGGGTAACTATTATCTATCATCTTGTCTTTTGAGGACCATTTCTACAAGGAGGAGGGGAGATCATAAAGAATTGAAGTCCCTGAAGCAAGCAGTGTGGTATCTCAGCTTGCCAGTGAGAAAGAATCATAGAATCATCATAGAATCACAGAAGGGTTAGGTTTGGAAAGGATCTTAAAGATCATCTGGTTTCAACCCCCCTGCCATGGGCAGGGACACCTTCCACTAGACCAGGTTGCTCAAAGCCCTTTCCAGCCTGGCCTTGAACATTGCCAGGGATGGGGCAATCACAACTTCTCTGGGCGACGTGATCCAGTGTCTCACTTTCCTTATGGGGAATAACTTCTTCTTAATGTCTAATCTAAATGCGCCCTCTGTCAGCTTAAAGCCATTCATTTGTATTCGTACAGTAAAAGTAACATGGAAAAAAATACCCATAAAGACCTCCTAAATGCAGCAGTGCCTTCCAGATGGTAAAATACAAGCTGAGATAACCCAAGAACTACACAAGGACTTTAAGGAAGCATGAAATACACACAACTTCATTAAGGTTCATCCATGTAATAATACACAAGATAAGCTCCTGGTGTTTATAGAACATGCCCTCTCAAAAATTATCTCTTGTACTGCAGTATACAGTTTGGTGGCATCATTTTTAAACAATGTCTTAGGGGTTGTATCTTTTACTTGACACGTACAGAATGGAGCATGAAAATTCCATTAACAGTAATCAGAGCTGTGTGCTTAATTCCTCATTAAGAGTTCTGGTTAGTGTATATCCTTTAATGTTAAGATATGGGTTAGTGTAACCTCCTCTTCAAGTAAAAAATGTTCTCCAAACCAATAACACCTTTACAACCATTAATTCTTATACTTTTAAAAAATAATTCACCTGTATATAATGTAATTTGAAAGCTTTTCCTTGATAGGCATTAAATCACAGGTTTAGGTATTGCAAAAGGACGATGTAAGAACTGATTTTAAAGTTGGCCATGTTAAAAAGCTTTGGTTAACTTTCTTGCATCTTAAGCACGAATTAATTTGTAATAATCTTTTAATTTAAAATTTTTCTAGACATCATTTGGTCATTTGAAATTCTGTGTTTGATATGACACAAAGCCTAAAATATTTGAAGTACAGTTGTAAACCTCTGTGTGTAGATAAGGGTATACATGTATTGTATTTATATTCCCTTACGTTCCTCTGAAAACTATTGAAAAATATTAATCCCTTCTGGAAGAGAAAGGAGCACTTACATACCTAATACAGTCTTCCTTCGTCACCTGTTATTTATGAGACCACTTTAAGCAAGTATTTTCAGACATAGCTACCTACAGCTAGTCATATTTTCTGTTTGCAGGCAACTTGACAGCAACCTTGCTTAGAAAAGTGACTGCAGTCTCCATTGCACGTGTTGCTTTTGGTGCATGGGAAAGTAATAATTGTTTTGTCAGAGACCTTCAGGGATGGACCTTGGGCTTCTAGGTCCCATTGGGCAATTTATATGTTTAATATGCCTGAAAACTTTACATTGCTTGTTAAATTCATTCCATAGGGTGTTAAGAGCTTTTGAAATAGGAACTCCTGTTTCAAACTACTGTCCTACCTTTTTATAGCTGACAATTTAATTTTAATATGGACTTATGAAATAGTGATGATAATGAAAGGACAAGCATACAACTGAAAGTTAACCAGTTAATAAAAATATAAGCAGTAGTACTGAACTTTCCTAAGAGGTACATAACACTGCATCATAATATTGCCTTATTTTTATAACATCCACCAGTGTCTTTTCAGATAAAAGGCTAAGAAAATTAATGTGTCAAAAGACTATGTTTTGCAGCCCATAAAGCAACAAAGCATTTCTTCTGAGGGTCAACCTTATCCTATGTTGTAGATAAAATTGCACTGACCTTTTATCTATATTGAAAAAGATTTCATTCAATAGAACTGATTTCTGACTTTTATATTTGAAAACCTTGTATACTTTAACAACATGGCAATCAGACCTTTTAAGCCCAGACAAAATACACAGGCAGCTGGGGGAAGATGTTAGATGCTCTCTTTGAAGATCAAAAGAGAAAGGTACTTTAGAACATTGACAGACTTTTAAGCTTTTCATACTACTGTATTTTGTATTTTTCACTTTTTTCCAAATAAGGCATAAATATACTAGACTTATGGAGGTTTATATGCAACTTCAAAATATGAAGTTGATCTAACTGTTGTTTTAAGATCTTTATAATAATGGCTAAACATTAACGTTTCTTATTCCTCAGATTTCTTTCTCAGGTATTCAGCTATTCTAGCTGTATCAAAAGCATAATTAAATTGTGAACCAGAGAACAGAGACTGTCATCCATCAGTTTGTCAGTAGATACCAAGCAGAGTTGGAACATAATCTGCTTTACGTGCTGCTCGCTTGTCTGTTGTCAATCCAGTGTCTGCATGCCCTATATTAATGAGTCAGATGAAGCCCTTTCTTTTGTGATACCTGGGAATCTAAATTTTCACTTTCTATATGCTTTTAAAATGTATTTTAATAATATGTGGATTGTTCAGTTTCATGGAAAACTTTGTTTACTACGTGTCATCATATGCACTAGATTAGTTTGCCTTCATCACGGATTCACATTGTTAGCTTAGATATATAACTGACCTACAAAATAGTACAGCTTCTTATTTTTAAAAAATTAGAATAATTCTGGAAAATGTTTTCTACTGTAATTTGATGCCTACAGATTGGACTATCATAGGAGTGTTAGATATTAAGCGTGGTTAGCTTCACCTCATCAAAACTTGCTGATTGACGAAGAACACTCTAGGATGCAACTTAACTTGATATATGAAATAGGAAGTTGTGTTAAAAACATTATTAAGTTAGTTCTCTCTTAAAGTCAGACCCTCAGCATATGAATATTATGCAAATCAGGTCAATTCTTTCCAAGCAGTGAAATCTAATGTCAGAAAATACATATTTTAGCATAAATTATTTAGTGAAAAGTTCAGTTCCTTTGTAGTAGTGTGCCTGAAGCACTGGAATATGGGCATTTCGTCTGGCCATCATTAACGCATGCCGTAGGAGATTTCACTTCCTTCCAGACTTCAGTTTCAAGACTTTTGCCATTTGACATGTTTTTTTGGAAACACAGCTTTCCTTCTATTATATTCTCCTTCTCTGTCAACATTCATCTATTGTCATCTTGCAACGTATATCACCAAGTGTATTGGCAATTGCATTTTAAATTGTTCAGACATTTGAAGGTCTGTTGCAAAAGCACTCTTAAGTCTTTCTGGGAGAACAGAAGGAGAAGAATGGCAGAAAGAATAACATGACGGTTGCAGGGTTAATTTATGTCCTTTCTAATGTTTCCAGCAGGAAACAATTTTATCTCTGCACAAAGTTCTTAGTTTCAAAAAAAAAAAAAAAAAAAAAGAATTTAAAATAATTGCATTTTTGTTTCTTCTAAATAAGTAACTTTGGAATTTCTAAAGTGCACAGATGCTTGTATCTGGGAAGTTATTTTTAGTTACATCTGAAGAATTCAGCTGAAAATTTCAGCCCACCAGCAAACTTTAAAAAAATTTTTGGGAAAAAATGTCCTTGAATTCCTGGGAGTTTTGTCCCTGAGGAAAAAAATTCCACCCAAAACAACAAACAAATCAACATTATATATTAATAATATTAAGTCTGAAAGAGATCCTGCAAAACCATCTAGTCTACTTCAAGCTAGATTCTGCTGTGACTCTCATGTTTGACAGGTATTTCCTGAACCTGTCCTTTGTGATGCCACCATCACCACCACAACCCCATTTGAGCTCTTATAAGCAATATATTCCATCACTTTGCTGCTCTTTTCATGAGCAAGTTTTAACTAGTTTTTAGTTTGATTCCTTACTGCTGTTTGATTTCTCATTGTAATATCAGCTATAGACATAGGAAAAATATTTCCTCCTGTTTGGCAAGAATTTTTTACATCTTTGCACCTGGTGTCATCTGTGGTCTTAATAAGCATTTTTAATTTTCCATCATCAGTGCCATTAATGAAAGTATTTTAAAAAACAGGCCTAAGTTGAAGTGCGTCAAGAGCCCTTTGATACTTCCTTCCTTGTTGATAATAGACTACTGATACTTAGTGGATATGGTTATCTCACCAGTTTTATACCCACCCATACAGCTAATTTTTTTTTCTGTCTCCCATTGATCTCTTATTCATTCATCTACTGGACACTTTCTTTTTTCATGCGCATCAGTTATTTCAGTTATGTCAATATTATCATTCTTACAGTTTTTTAAGATTTTGTGATTTCTTTTTTTAATTCATTTGCATGCCAGGATCTAAGACATTGTAAAAACCGCTGTTTTCTTCTTGACAAAGTCTCTTATTCTGTCCTCTTTCTCCTTTCTGCATCCATTTCCAAGTTCATATATCTATACCTAAGAGAGGAAGGGAAGAATATAGCATATAGTTGTGCCTGGTGAGTTGTTGGTACACACTCAGCACATTCAATGTACTCAGTCAATACGGAACTGTAGAATCACTGTGTCAGAAAAGCTGCTTTGGAAGGGACTTCTACAGATCGTCTAACATACCCATCTGCTCAAAGCAGGAGCATCCCTGCACTAGGGCAGATCACTTACAGTTTTGTTTGCCTGTCTTGGAAACCACCAAAGATCGAGTTTCCACACCCTCTCTGGGCTGTCTGTTCCACAGATTTTAATGCTTGTTTGTTTGCTTGCTTGCTTGCTTGTTTGCTTGCTTGTTTGTTTGTTTTCTCCTAATGTCACTAAGACTGTCAAGTTTCACTTCTGGGGCATTGTCCCTGGCATCAAAACGAGTTTGGCTCTAGCATCCTCCTTACTGTGTTTTGGATAGTCATAGGCAACTGTCTGTGAAAATACTGGCATTTCTACTAGCAGGAAGAACACACTGAAATAAAATCAATCACAGTTCCATATGTTAAAATGTAATTGTATTATAAAATCCCCTAAATCCACAGTTTAGGGTTTAGATGTCCTTCCTATTTTATAAAGACAAAGCATTTACCAAACTGGACAATATTTCTGTTTATTCCTTGACAAAGAGACAATTAAAAGCTAAAATTGTAACGTAAAAGTAATTGGATGTGAAGAAGCTCCACCCTTCACTGGAAAATGATGCTTAATTTTGTGACTTTTTATTTAAAAGCTACAAAGGTTAGAAGTCTTTATTTTGAACTGAATTCCTTTCTGGTGATCAGACTATCGTTTTTTAAAATGGGAATAAGTTAAATTCAATTTTATAAATGTATGTGAGAGTCTGCCAATATAGCTTTCTGAAATTGTTACGAAAACGTCATAAAATAACTTACGATAAACATTGCAGGGATTTTACTGTGCTAAAATAGTACAGTTTAAAACTGGCTATCTGCAAAGTAGTGATAAAACTGAGCTAAAAATTAAATTCTAAAAATACAGCTTGAAGAATATTAATATTTATATTGAACTTAGTGGCAGAAAAAATGCCCTGAGCAAATTTCCTGCTTAAACATTTATATCATAATATACCTCCAAGGTAGGGTCTCAGACAGTACTTTGAGTCTACACTTAATGATATTAAATGTAACAGGATAAATTATGTACAGATCTGTAAAAAATAGAAATGCTGAGTGTATTTCAGCTGTCCGATGTAAATCAGAATGGATTCCACAGACCATAGCAGACATACATCAGTGTGAAAAGAATGAAAAAAAAGTTGTTTTTTATTTTTTTAATTTAGATTGTAAATACTTTTGCTAGACCTTGCAGAAATTTTGGTCTGACTTCTTGAAATATAATATGAAAGAAAAAAGAAAATAATATTCCCAATTGCCACTTGCTTTAGTGTTTCTCTGAATGCTTTGTGTACTGCCTGCATACAAAAGGACCACAGCACTTAATTTAGAGATAAGCTGATGGTAAAGCAAAAGATTTTCAGGAATACACAGCAAAGCTAGGCAACATGAAGTGTAAAATATTTAAGTTGTATTTCAGGAAAGAAGCTGATGGTGGCTATTTTAACTTTGGAAAGCTACTACAAGATCTTTAACCACAGTAAAAAGAATGGAAAGTGGAAAAATATTGTGATGAAAATGAAGAATCACAGAGGATGAGCAGAAATTTTGGTCATGGTAGATGGAGCTGCATGAATGAAGCCTGAGGTCTAATGTCTCATGATAGAAGTTAGATGAAGTGAAATTAGTAATAAATCACACCTTCTTAAAGTAATTAATCATTGTAATGGTTTATTGAATAAGGTAGTGAATTCATCACTTGGTGTCTTTACCTGTAGTGAATTTATTTCTAAAACTATGCCCCATGGTGTTGGACTTGATAGTATTTACTTATGTAGTAGAGAAGAGTACTTCCTTCCTGTGCAAAATTTATGAACTATAAACGTGTTGTGTAAGAAGTAAGTCTAAATGACTTTTTCTTACTCCATTTAAATTCTGTTATTCTGAGTGGTTATGCCAAAGGAGGTTAAGACAAAACTAAAAAGCTGTGGGATTTTTTTAATTGTTCATTTGAGTCCTTTGAGACACACTTACTTAGGCATGCTCAAATTTTTTATTGTCTTATATATTGTACATATGTAGAGTGTTTTTCCATGATAACAATATTAATTGCTTACATTCTTATGAATGTGTCTTTAAGCAGTCATCTAACTGCTTTATTAAAGTTTCTATTTCCATATATATTTGAGCATGCACACACATACTTTCTTTTATAGCAGCTAAGGAAATAAAAATAATAAAGGGTTATGATTCCTTGCCTCTTTGTTGGGTTTCAGATCAATGGATATTTCTGTCTTTGTGAAATAATTAAAAGTTGTGCTTGCCTTGGTGCATGACTCAATTCTTTCAGGCTTTGTAAATTAGATAAAGGTTTTTATGATTGTATTGGATCACGTATGACACTATTTACAGTCTGTGGAGGAGTCTGGCGGCTTTCTGTATAACTTGGAATTAAAATTTAAGGTACTGATATTTTAACATGCTTCATCTCATTTTTTTCTGTTTAGAGCTGTAACAAATTCTGTTACTGCTCCGCAGTGGAAGTCCACATATACATTCACAGAGAGATTGCTCATTTCCCTTGTCACTCAAATGAAGAATTTTGCTTTTTAACTTTGTGATACGTGCAGGGGATTTCTTACTTCCCCAAGCTTGCAGCCTAAACAAGTTAAGCCAAGCACATGAAGTGCCATGACAGATCCTATCAACCACTTAGAGAGGAGTTCTGCATGATCAGTGCTTGTGGGAACCCTAAAATATTTTATGGTGGAGTTGGTTTTCCATCTAAAAATTCTTGTTACAAAGGTCCTTTGCTATTCTTTCCTCCCTCTGTTTTTCTTCTGGTCTTCTGTTCGTTCTCTTATCCACTGCTACAGCCTTTTTTGTTTGGGTTTCTCATCTGCAGTGTACAGTATACCTTGTCTTCAAACACCAGAATCTAAGAAAAAGCTGTAAAGCCCTAAAAGATAACACCTGAAAAAAAAAATTGAGAGTTTCTTGACCTCAGTGGCCAAAATAGTGCTGAGAGTCTGTCAGATGTGTTCCTGGATTTGTGATGAAGTGGACAATTCTAATTTTCCTTTGACACCTCTGAGTCTAAAAGCCCTGGTCACGGTATGTCAGCAAATGGCACTGATGATACTGCGTAGCTGAAAAAACTTTTGTATCTGAGCATTTTGCAATCAATTAGGAGTAAAGGGACTCAGCCAGTGCAGGCTACTTCACTATCCAAATTCATTTTGCTCTGCAGCATGATACAGCTGTAGATGGACCTTACTAATGGACAATACCGATCCCTTGTGGAAAGGTTCATATTAGGCTCAGCAAGAATCATACGTCTACCTGGCTAAATAAGCTATGTTCTTTTCCTTATTTTTCCACAAGTCACTTTCCCACCAATCTTAAGTTAATGATATCCTTCACTAAAACAATATGGATTTTCTTTTTGATTAACTTCCATGTATCTGCCTGTATCATGAGTCTGTAGTTACAGTTTCTATCCTCAAGTCTCAAAAAATACTTGTTAATAGATTACCCCAATGCCAACTCTGTTTTCCAGCAGAATCTGCCCCCAGAGCTCCCAGCATCTCCCTCTTTGTGCTGCTGGCACTTGGACCTTGTCACTCTTCTCAGTCAAGGTATTCTTGCTTGTTGCAGTTACTGCTGCCAAAAGGATGACAGAAATACCAGTCCTATGACTGAACCTTGCTGAAAACAGTTATCTTAAGGTAGGAAATTATTAAAAAATCATCTGAAATTTTTCAAGAGGGGGATTTTTAAGTTCCACATTAAGCAAAATATTAATATACCTATTTGTTGACCTAGGACTGTTGTTCATACCCTCAAAATCAAGTCATTCTTGGATCTATATAACATTCCTACACCAAGTATGGACTGAAGACTGTGAGGAAACTTACATAATAAATAAATGACACTTAGGTATCTTTGTATTTCAAGCTATGCCTGTGGCTTTTATGAGAAATGCTTTGAAGGCTGTTATTTTTCTATCAGATTCTTGGGGCTCTGTCTATAACTTAACCTTGCATTATGCCTCTTTGTGGTATGCAGAGCTAGTGAAGCTCTTGCTGAACTGATCCTGTAGTTATGACTTACATGAAGAATCAGAAATTCCATAATTACTAAATGTATGGGAAGTGCTGCTGGGAGTTTTGGAGAGTCTGAATGGAGCTGTAGGATGGGAATGGGATAAAAAGGGCATTGTATTCACCTGCTATTCCAAAAAACCATGTTGTTCACATGTCAATTTATTTCTCATAGCCTTCCTCCCATTCTTCAGAGCTCTTCCCAGAATTTCTCTCTTACATTTTGCATTAGAGAGGAAACTGAACTGGTGGTGGCCATGCTTTGCCTTATGTGGCTGTATGCCTGCAGGGAGGGTCATAAGGGTTGGGACAAATCTGCCTGTCAACTGCGTATCCCAAAGGACTCTAGTAACTGGTCAGTAATCTTCCTTTAAATATCATCAGCTTGCAGTTTGTATTTTACAGTATTTTTGTAAATGCTGAGGTGATAATTCATAGTATGCTCTGAATTTTGGAAAAAAGATTGCAGTGATTCTATATGAACAATACGCACCTGAATTCCTCAGATAGCTTTGAAAAATAATGTGCATGAATCCCGTTGTATCAGTAACATTTTAAATGTTAAAGCCAGATTCTGCAGTGCTGTCTAATATTTCTTCAGCAAGCAATCATCTGGTTCTTGCAGGCTTGCAGGATCTGGTCTTCAGTGCTAAAACATCTCTATTGAGCAATGATACTGTTAAGAGTTATTAGAAAATATTGCTGAGGATGCTAATATCTAATTATACTAAACTGATTTGTAATTAACTCCACAGGAGCACAAGAATAATGCTTGCAGAATTAATTAGGACAACATTAAATAGAAGACATTTTTCTTTTCTATTTGTTTGGTTAAAGAGATCAATATCATTTTTGGAGGATTTCAATGTTTTTATGTCTTTAAGCTTCACAGACATGAAGGTTCCTAAGGAAACTATTTCTTTTCTTTTAATCTACCCATTTTATTTATGCTCCAATTTGGAACTAAACAAGTATAAGGATTGCAAAACAGGATTTATTCTTCACCTTAATTAAAGATTCTCCTAGTCTCTCAATAAATGTCCTATGTAAGATAATGACCGTTTAGGACCTGAAAGGTTTTTTTAGCTGCTCTTTTGGGCTGCTTAGCTTGATATAAATGCAGTTAGGCATGACCTGTTTACCTCTTGTGGAAATAGATAATAGTGGCAAGATATCAGTCCTTTATTTAGCTGGTTTTATGCCAAGTTTTAATTTTTTTTTTCTCTTCACTGCTAACCTTCAGGATATGCTGCAAAGCCCTACCTATTTGCCAGGTTTTCCACAAGGGTGGAAGATAAAACATTCAAGAAAGAGTGGGAAAGATCTCCTTTTCTCTTTATTAAGGAAGGGCTTTATTGGTGGTGTTTCAGCTCCTCAGATGCAGCTGGAGGGATCATGGCACATAAAAGGATAGATAGTTAAGAGGTACTTCAGGACACCTCTGTGGATTTTTAATCCCTTATTAGCTTGTATAATTTTTCTCAGGCCCCACGAGTTTCAAGGGATGTGCACAGTGTGTGCAGATGTCCTGATCATCTTCCAGGGCCACAAATAAATGCCCACTTTAGGGTTGCTTAGTTCCAGCTGTGCATAGAAAGTAGCTGTAGAATGTCCCAAGGTCTTTGCCATATGATTAATTTACATGCACTTCATTTTGTAAAATGTGTTTTAACACCTGTTCATTAACTTAAGTAATTCCAATACAGTGTTTCCTATAAAAATTATTTATCTGTATTGCTATAGTGCACAGAGGCCTAATCTTCAGGGAGCCTCACTGGAATAAGTTGCTCTACATGTAGAGTTAGGTTTAATCCTCACATGAAAGATTTTCCTCTCGAATAAACAACATTTGTATTTAAATGTGAACATTTCTAATATCTAAGCATGAATCCACTCTATATTCCGTTGCTATTTGACAGTAGACTTCTGTGTTTGGGAGGCGCACAGATCGGATGTTTTCTTGATCTCTGCTTCCTTTGGTAGGAAAGAGAGCAGTTGTTTACAGGCTCCACAGCTCTGCACTATACAGCTGCCTCAAACTCATTTTAGCAGCTTAGAAATACTTTGTGCTTTTTTTGTCTGAAAGCCCCTATGATTTAAAGCCTACCATCTCCATAATCCCAAGCAGTTTGGCTCACTTGCTTGTCTAGAAAAGGTAGCCATTAAATCTAGTTTTAATGCAAATTGATCAGCAGGAAGGAAGCTCAGAAAAGTGGAGTAGACAAGATAAAGCATGATCATTGTGTCATGTCTTTTCATGAACTTTTGAAGATGCCTTCATTCATGCTGTCTTCATCTCTTTTTATGGAGAACTTCATCCTTGGTGATTATACATGACTGTTTTGAATGTACAGCCATATATCCATTCTTCTAAAGGGTATTTTTATTCACAAACTGGTCATGCCCTGCTTAGAAGATTGCACAACCACCATGAACTGAATGATGATAACAGACAGCAAAGTTATTTACATTTGTCATCTTTTAGTACAACTTGCATCACAAAGTATATCTCAAATATTTGCCTCTCATAGATGTCATAAGCGTTACTTGGTATTTTGAGGTAGGTTGAGTATGAACGATCCACAGCAGCCTGCAGCAGAGATTTTTCAAGATATGGCTTTGTCGCATTTACAGACTATAGTGCTGACTACACAAGCTACTACTACAGCTTGAGCCGGCTAATGTAATACATTTGTAATGCCCCTAAAGCTAAAGGTGCAGCATTTAGAAAGAATAATTGTTTTCCATAAAAAAATGTTCATCTATTCTGATATTAGTAGCATTACTATTTATGTGACATTTCATTGTGTGTGATATTAATGGGGTTGGGAATGAGACAGACTAAAGTGTATACACATATGAATGTGTATATGTGCAGAGGTGTGTGAAAACACATAGATAGAGAACCCTCATATGCATATATATATGAGGGTAGAAAGTGATAATGGAGAGCGTGTAAAAAGTATTTTGTGTGTTCAATATGTACAGAAAAGGTCCATCTCTTGACTGAGAAGCCCCTATCTTGCTGCCCATCTGCAGTATCTCACAGCTGCACTACCTCCAGAGGACACATTTGCTGTCTATTAGAGATGGAGCACCTAGCCCAGAGAGGGACTGTGAAGATAATGGAGAGACTGCAGCAGATCTGGGACTGTTCAGCCTATAGATGAGAAGGCTCAGGAGACATCTTGTCAATTTATAGAAAAGCCTGAAGGGAGGGTACAAAGAGGACAGAGCCAAACTCTTTGCAGTGGTGCTCAGTGACAGGACCAGGAACAGTGGGCACAAACTGAAACACAGGAGGTTCCCTCTGAACATCAGGAAGCACTTTTTTACTGTCAGGGTAGTCAAGAGCTGGCACAGGTTGCCCAGGGACATTTTGGCATCTCCCTCCTCAGAGATAATCAAAAGTCATCTTCACATGAACCTGGGAAACTTGCTGTTGGTGACCCCTTGATCTGTGAGTTTGGACCAGATGACCTCCAGGGGTCCTTTCCAACCTCAACCATACTGTGATTCTGCAATTTGTGTCATCTGGAGTAAAGGTAAATTTTAGCAGACTATTTATTAAATGGAAGGCTCATTCTTCAGATAATGTTGTTTTAGTTGAATGCAACCATTCATAACACTGGAGGTTATGTAGGTTTTAATTTTTATATGCATTTTATTATGTTTCTAGGTACTTTATATGTTACCTTTTGAAGCAAGGAGCTTCAGAACTGTTGGTAGTGCCACCTCCAGTGTAGTGATATCTCAGGTAATTCTGACTAGCTTAAGTTCTGGAAGTGGTCTCACTTTGTCCTGGGTTCAGCAGTAGCAGTCACTTTTCTCCTTCTTAGTAGCTGGTGCAGCGCTGTGTTTTTGACTTTCAGCCTGGGAACAGCACTGATAACACCGATGT
>WYDI02042647.1:0-14738 GCA_009867235.2 Psittacus erithacus
TGTTATACCTTAGTTAATAGACTGTTCTTATCTCAACCTGTGGGAGTTGTATTCTTTCAATTCTCTTCCCCATCCCTTCGGGAGCCGAGGGAGGAGGTGGGGGGGCAGTGAGTGGGCTGTGTGGCAGGCCTAAACCACGACAGTATGCTATTTGCCATGAAAAACAGGAGATGCATTGGTAAGGAAACTATTTTTTAATAGAATTCAAGCTCTGTATAATAGAAATGTCAAGATATTAAGTGATTTGATCATATTTTCTATAGTGCTGATAGTTTCTGATATACCTAAAATGTGCAGGTTGTGTAGCCCACACAAATCTGTAAAAGTTTTTACTTATTTTTTTTTTTTAGTAAATATCATTTATGAAATGTAAGTAATGATACAATACAGACTTCTGAATATTAATATTTTTCATTCAGTAATGATTTAGAAATTTGGTGTATAATCAGCTACTTTGAAATGATGAGCCAAGTACTCATTCCCTAACCTGAAATAATGGGGTTTCAGTCTGAGGCATGTGCTCAGCTGGTGTTCCTAAGTAGTTCAGGAAAACTTATGGGTCTAAAAAACCACGTAGATCTGCCTCTCTCCAGTTGAATCTGGAGTTGAAATAATAATAAAACCTAACTGGTGTTCTTTCAAAAATAGCTGTTCTCCACTCCTTAGCAGAACGGGTTACCATTTTATGCGCATGAGCTGCTCACATATCCACTGTTGAGACCAGGAGACTCTATTTGCTCCTACAGCTCTTCTACAAACTCTGAAATTACACAACATGTGTCTTCTGGCTTCATCAGTGAATATTCTTGCAAATGATTATGAAGATTTTGGTTAAATGATGAAAAAGAAAAGTAGAAAGCAAAAAGGAAGAATAGAACACAAATGAGAAAATGTTTGAAAAATAGAACAATTTGATTATATAAGTTCTTCATAATTTCTTCAAGCATAAATATGTAAAATAGATATTACCAGGATTAGAATTATAACTTTCATTTATATGTAAAATTAGATTTTACTTTTATTCTGAGAGAATTAAAAAAGATCAAGATTGTATTCAAAACTATTACAGAAATACAAAAATCTCCAAATATAAATAAAAGTAGTGGAATAAGTACTCTTGCAGTCTTGTACTAATACCATAGCTAGTGTTTCAATGATAATTAAAATCCATATAAGATCCAAGGTAAATTAGACTTCAAAACTTTCACTATAATTGAAAAGATTATCTATTAATTCTTCATTATTTAATCTTCCCAGGTATTTAAAATCACACCGTCCAATACCATATCAAAGTAGTAAACCCATATTAACTTGGAACAAATTGCTGGTCACATGCAGTGCTCACAGAACTCAAGTAATGAGTTTAAAAGATTCCAAACAATGCTCAGATTTTTACTGCATTGTATCCTAGTTTAAAAAAAAATATTTACTGCTATAGAATGAAAAGTTATTGTACCTCAGAAGATTTACCTTGCTTAGGAAAAGAAATTCTGGGTGTGGTGGGTCCTTTCAAACATCCAGCTACCCACAACTACCCTTCTAATGCAGTCACAAGTTATAGATTCATTCTTGATCTACCTTGTTAACGTCAATTCTAGGTTTCCTCTTGGATCATAGAATCAGAGAATCACAGAATGGTTGGGAGGGACCTTAAAGCTTACCTAGTTCCAACTACCACCCCCCCTCCATGGGGAGGGACACCTTCCACTAGGGGGAGAAACAGAGAACTCTCTTACTGTAGGAGGACAATGAGGCACAATGCCAAGAAATGGTTACTCTTCATATTTTCCTCAGGGTGAAACACTTACATTACTTACCCTACCGGATTTTTTTAATGCATGTTAATTTATAAATGGTTTCTGGAAAGAACATAATGAACTGGCTGAGAATCAGGCCTGTAAGCAATTGCTACACTCAAGTGCACTTATATATGAAAGGGGTGAAAAGGCCAATAAATTGTTTTCCTGGCAGATCAAAAATGAGGAAGTTGAAAGATTTATCTTGGAAATAACACTGGATATGCAGAAGATAATTTCAGCCTTTTTTTTTTTTTTTTTTTTTTTGTCAGAGATTCCCCTTGCAGTCACATCTGAATAGTGACCCTTCCTAACCTGGAACTCCAAAGGCCATGGAAATGTGTGTTCTTGTTGAACATAACTCTGCCTTGTCTTGGAATTATATAAGGATTTCTCAGCACCCTACAACTGTGAGTCTAAAACTAGCTTATTTAGTTGATTAAATCTGAAGGTTTTTTCCTATGATTAAATGTTCGCTCTCAGACAAGATGTATGTCCTGTTTCTTAAAAAATGTAAGGAATGCATAGTAAACAGAATTTATGCCAAAAAATTCTGTTTAAAATATTTGTTAAATAATTATAATTGCAATATTATTAATTTTTGTAATTATATTAGTCTTAATTACATTTATTTAATGTTAAAGTATAATTGTGAGTATTATATTAAATTAAAATTATGAATATATAAATTACAACATGTAAAATAATCTTACATTCAAATATTTGTGGAAATATCAGACTGTGTCTCTGATATTTATTCTTTTTACTAATTAGACACCTTAATCCACCTATTCAGTGTTATGGAATTGGTGAAAATTACATAGTTTTTTCATACTTCTAAGAAGGATCTTCCTTAAAATTTGTGTGAGAGAAGTAGATTTCTCTCATTTTAAATACTAAAATGAAGGAAATACAGTGCCTATTGATAAATTCTCATTGTTAAAGCTATATTTACACGTGAGTCCGCAACCCTTTTTTTGTAATATAGGCTGTGGTTAAATACAGAGTACTTGTAATCAGTCCTGGTCAGTACATCTCATGTTGTATTTAACAAAACTTAAAATCATACAAAGAGATCAAGATAAAGAATGATTTATGAGAAAAAAGCCTAGCTAGACTTGAACTCTTTGGCCTGGAAAAATTAGACATTTAGTAGAGATCTCTCTGTTTTATGATAGATACCTATGAAGTGACAAATCTTACAGGGAACATGACTTTTTTTCTCATCTGCTAGGAGACATCAAATGAAACTGGTAGATTGTGGATACAAAAGAAAGGTTCTTTATTTCCTACAGCACAACTGAAATGTGGGTTTTAATAGTTATCATAGGATATTGTTGATGGCAAAAGTTTTCATGAGTTCAAAGAACAGGAAGACAAACTCATGAAGAAAAAGTTATTAAATACAAAGATGAGAGCTCTGGTTCAGGAAGTTCTCGAACTGCAAGTTTATTATAGAAAACTACCATTACATACTGTCTTTGTTCTGATATTCTTTCCTAAGAGCCTGGTAGTTAAACATTCTTAAACATTCAGGGTAGACGGACCTTTGCATGTGCAACTGTTCTCATGTATTTCAGTTCGCTATTACTATTGCAGTTATGTACATGTGTGAGCATCCTTCTGTCTTACAACACAATTCAATAGCTGAAAAATGAGAAATTGCAGGTGATAAGCCAAGTTCATACAAACTACTCAGAAGTGTCCTACAGAGCACCAGCAGCCCATACAGTGAAACTAGGAATTTCAATGCAATATGAAAGAAGTAATAAGAATAACGAAAGAAATTAGTACATATATTATCAAATGGTATGATTTACCAAAGACTTGTAGTCCAAGAACTTGGGAATTAAAATCATGCTATCTCTCCATTTCTGTTTCCTTTTCTAAGAAAGGGCAACACACCAGTCTATCCATCTGTAGCTGAAAAATACCACATACGAGACAAGTCAGGCTACACATCCCATTCTGATCACAAAAGCTGAAACTTTAATGAGCGTTCCTGTTTTATTTGAGAGAAAAACAGAAACATCTTTTGTTTTCAGTCTTATTTATCCCCTCAGGTCTTGTTTGGCATTTCTGCCTTTGAAGTTGTGAAAGAAAATTTGTGTTCGCTCCTGCCAAATCACTGTGATCAGTCATTAAAAATACTAAATGTTTACAGGGCTGTTATGACTGTCTTTAAAATGTACTTGAAATGTTACATCTAGCATGACTCATCTGTTCTGTTCTCAGAGACACCAAGTCCCAGCTTGCTAGTTGTCCTTCAGTTGTAATGCTTTGGTGCTGCATTAGATTCCAAGTGCTGCATGGTTATTAGTGTTCATGCTACTTTAGTCACTAATTTTCCTATGAAAGTAATATGAAATAATATGATGATGCTGAAGGAGCAAAATCCTGATTTACCTTTTATATCTCTCTGTTTCATAACTGAGCTCAAAAGAGAAAAGCTTTCTCACAAAAGTTCGTTGGCAATGAAATAATGTCTTTGGAGATAGGAGTATTACTCAAACACCAGACAAGCAACTAGCAGAAGAGCAGAGCTCTGCTTCCTTTCAAACTTTGATAAAATCTGTAAAGATTTGCCAGTATGTCATGCTGACACTAGAAAATTCTACTTCTATGGCCTTTGATGTCTGCATTTCTTCCTTCTTTTTATCAATACTGACTGAATCATTAAATGCTAGTGAAATTGGACAGCTGTATTTCCATTACCCTCCTTTACTGGTTGTTCATCAGGGAATGATAGTTGCTTGTTACTGGGTTGAGTTGCTAGGATTGCTGAATATGAGCTGTGGGTCATATTGCTCATACATGTATGGGTATACCCGGGATCGAAGACACCTGGCATACAGCACGTTGCTCCTGAACAGGACTACAGCATCATTACTCAGTAGTTCGTCTTTTCTGGAATTTCTTGTTCAATTGTTTTACCAATGTTATTGATCTGATGTGGATCTGCAGCCAAGTTATACACTTCCATAAACACCTCCCAGTCATCAAATTCACAGTGCTGCGGGTCCCAGGAAGTTGACAGCATCCTTACACAAGCATATGTGTTGTTACAGGCATCTTCACAGACAGTCTGGAAAGCAGTGTGACTCCAGGCCCTAGACAAGAACAGGTAGGATCACTGCTGTTGTACTCCACCAAGAGGTCTGATCTCCATGTCTCATTTTTGTCTCCTCTCAGCAGCAGCAATAGTGACATCCGATCCATCTGAGTCTTTTTCAGATCATACCCTGGGATGTCCAGAATAGTGAGACCCAGATCAATATTTGCACCAAGCACCTTGTTTGTCTGATTTGGTTTTATCACTGGTCCTCGAACTAGCAATGGCACTTTGATATCAAACTCATACAACAGCCATTTGTCTATTGTCAAAGAAAACTGGCAGTGCGGAAGCCATTGTCTGATACATAAAAGATGTATGTATTGTATAATTCTCCATTCAGGTCCCATTTCTTCACTAGCTTCTCTATCAGGTCATCTACTGACAGCTGAGTTTGCCACCTCTTTCTATAAGCATCATCAAGAAACTGTATTGAAAAGTTCATTGGAGTCTTTGCTTGTCGAATTAACCAGTGCTTGTTCTTCACATGAATATTAAAATTGCTGTTCAGGGTTTTTCATGCTTATTTTATTAGAAGAAGGAATTGATGGGATAAGCAAAGTCAAAGTAATGGCCAGTGTTATACAAAAGGAGCAGCTCTACAGGGACACTGAAAAGGAATGTCAACTATTCTGAAACTGCAAAACTGAGTATGCAGCACAGGTAAACTGGTGCACTAGTCTGGATAGTGGGAATATGGGGGTGGGATGAGGAATGCAGGTGGGACAACAGGGAATACCACACCTATGCAATGGCAAGGGTTGTCCACATCTGGTTCTCCTCAGCAGGGCTTTGGGGCAGAAGATAACCCTGAGCATTGGAGAGAACTACCCCACCCATGCACATGTTCACTTAGATGTGTGCTGGGGTCACTGGGGAAAATGAAAGAATCAGAGATTTCACCTTTGATACCAAACAGCCTTCATTCTGCTTTGAGAAAAGCATTTCTTCAATGCAGCTTTGTACACAATGTCATATTCCCTGAAAATAGAGGGACAAAGCCAAAAAGCAGTCCCCTTCTGCACAATTTCCAAGCCACTTTTTCAGCAATCTGGAGCTGTAGAAGTCCTCTTTCCATATTCACTCAAGCTCCCATTCAGACTTGCTGCTTCTGATGGCTGACATGTTTCCACCTGTTATCTGCACTTTACTAATATAGTTGCTTTAGTGCTTCATTTTCAAAAAAAGGTGAGGACTTGCATCTTTTTCAGCAAAAATTAATTTAAGCAGAATTAATATCTTTAAAAGCAGGCTACTTTTACCCAAGCCCTTGCTAATGAGTTGAAAGTGTAAATTCAGGCACTTTTATTTTAAGGGGTAGGCAGTTACAAATGCCAGAACAGAGTGCATCAACAAGACACTTCTAAATGGAGATAAACTTTCAGGCTTTCCAAAACAGCAATAAGTTTAAGCTTTGAGCTACAAAGGAACTGAATAGTTTGGGTGCGTAAGGACATCCCTTTTTCCGTACTTTGGGCTTTCATCAGTACTACTTTTCATTTCTCTTTGTATATTGTTTTCTTATAGTCTGAATGGTACTTAATATCCCATATGACAGAAAAGCAGAGAACATGGGTACCAAACACTGAGAAAATATAGGGAAGTTCTCAAAAGTATCATGTATTTTTGCCCTACTCTTACTCTCCTTTGGAGAAAGGAGACTAAGAGGTGACCTCTTTTTCTGACCAAGTGTGGGCTTTCTTATGTTCTTGTACTTGAGATTGTGACATGGAAGTCGTACATGACAATTTCCCCCTACAGCAGTAAGGGGAAAAAGTGGTATAGAAGGTGCATGGAACAGATAATGGGAAATCAGAAATAAAAGTGACTAGAAAATACAGTTTTAGAAGAAGGGTTGGAGGAATACACACTAGAAAACCTTTCCATTCTTTCCACAACACGTAGGTTAAGGATACCAAATCACTGGTAGAGGTTGGTGAGGCACTGTAACAGGTTGCCCAAGGAAGTTGTGAGTACTTTATCCCTGTCAATGTTCAAGGCCACATTGGACGGGGCTTTGAAAAAAACTGGTCTAGTGTGAGGCGTCTGTGCCCATGGCAGAGGAGTTGGAACTGAATGATCTCAAGGTGCTTTCCAATCCTAACCATTCTATGATTCTATATAATTTACTCAATTCTACCCATATAAAGTAAATTAAATTCTAAGCTTCCAAGAAGAAAAATAAAAATTTATATTCATCAGGGGTTTTGTTTGTTTGTTTGGTTTTTTGGGGGTGTTTTTTTGTTGGGTTTTTTTTTTCTTTCCCACGTGAAGTCACCTTGAGATTTTTGAAGTAAACTTAGCTGTGGCCTATAATTTGATTTAGTTGCCTTAGAAATCAGTGCTTTTGAAATTTCTTTTACATGGATTGATTTCCCAGCCTTGTCTCCTGGGAGACCCTGGCTCTCACTCTTCCCTGATTTGTAAATCCACAGACAGAAAAGGGCTGTCCACAGGTTCACACTCTGTTTACAGCATAAAGAGATATATTATTAGTATGAATCAGTGTTGAAGTGAAATAATTTATATGCAGTTTTATTCTATATTGGTAAATGGAAATTAGCCTTGTCTGCGGTAGTTCCAACTTTGGACACGAGAGGTAGATATTTTCACACGGCATTTGCAGCAAATGCTCAACATTGCTGAACAACTCCTTGTTACACTTCAAGATAAGCAGTGATCAGGAATTGTGTTTCCTCTTCTAAGTCTTATGTAGGAATACATTTACAAAAAGCAAGATTGATTGAAAAGATGTAATGTGGAGAATGGGGTAGTCATGAACTGATTTATGATCAACTACTGTGCTATGGGGATCTTAGGACATCAGAGGGGATGTAGCGTCTTGTGAATCTAGACAAACTATAATTCTGTAGAAGATGGAGAGTACGTGTCAGTGGCACTCACCTGCCCTGCACGGATTCTAATGATTTTCTATGTGTGTTGGGACTTTTTTGTGAGTTGTTTCTTGCTCTCTGCAAGCTAAGCAATAAATTACTAAAAGCCAAAGTAGCTGTACACTCAGATATTACTAATTTTAAACACTCATATGTTTCTATTATTTGGTTATTTATTTTTTTTAATAAGTCATAGGGAGGAAATACTTGAGTCTATTAAAATATATAAATTTTTAATATTGTCAGAATTTTTCCATGTGCATATATAAAGAAGAAAAAGCAACACATTACCTGTATTTGTTTTCCACAGGGACATGCACACATTCCCTGGTTAACTGCTACCTAGCAGAATGATTATCAATGACAATTTTTTTAAAAGGGACCATGAAAGATTTTTATATCCAAACATGGGCACTGCTTTACATGTGGACCTAAGTCAGATTATTATGCTTAAAATATTATCCGTATTTTAATATTCTAATAGTTACCTAAACATGATTTTTTGGTTTCTTAAAGGGCAGTCGTGTAGGCTTTCAGCATACTTTTTTACAGGTATGTGTTACACAGACACAAAGTATCCAATGTAAAAACTAACCTTTTTCATTCTACATCTTGTTTTATCACCTGAGTTGACCAATATAGTCATCTGTATTTTTTTTCAAACTGCCATTTTGACATGTTATTTTAAGGTTATATTTGTGTTGTCAGTGAAAAGTTATTTTATGAAGAATAATATTTACTTAAAAGGTGTCTGAAATTTTAAGTAACTAATTGCTGTTAATTTTCTGAAATTTCTGTATAAGTTCCTTTTTTCTGTTTCATTTATGTGATAAACCTAACTTTTCTGTGATGGAGCCTTCCAATATTTAGAGCATCAGTTATTTTGCCTGTGTTCACCGTGAAAATTGATCAGTGTAGATTCCTGTAGCCACTTCACTTCAGGTGTTTTCAGACTGAATGGTATCAGTTCAGTTTTGCTCACAGGTGTGATGGTGTAAGTTTGTAATCCCTGACGCAGCAGATGCTCTTTAATTGCAGTCTCACACACTGCGAAGTACCAAACAAAATAAAATTTGCCTTTTTTTGATCCTTATACCATTCATTGGCTTGTCAGTCATTCACCGTATTCCAGCAGGTGTTCAGGCTGTAACACTTGAAAGTGGAGAAGGACTGAAGTAGTGTGTTAGACAATACTCTTAGAAATTTTATCCTACTACCTCACATCAGTAAGAGCATGAAGAGAGTTTGTAATAAAATGCAAATACTGTGTGAGGAAGACAGCGTTAGTTCAGTGATTTTACTTGAAAATTTTCACTATATATAACACTAGGTATTTAGGTAATGTTAATTTTATAACTTTCTTTACACACATAAAGCATTTTCCACATAAAAGAAGCACATTATCTCATAAATATTAAATCAGTTGTGGAAAAATAACTGAAAAAAATCCCAGCTAATGCAGTTTTGTACTTCCAAATTCACTTCTTTCTTAAGAAACTCTTAAGATGAACAAGAAGGATAGAATCTATTAATGCAATGTTAATAACTCATTAATTTAAGCAGAAGGAACAGAATGAGACAGGCTTTTACAGTGAAGTGCTGTCGCTGACTTGGGGTGTTTCTAGAAACTTCTGTCGGCAAAGACTGGTTAAAGACTTGGTAGGTAAAAAGTCCGTACTGAGGAAAACCAGTCCAGCCTGCAAGAGCTGAATGTGACTTTAAATCAACTGCCTTTCTTATCTGTCAAAAATAGCTGTCTCATGCAGACACCGCAGACTCTATCCTGTCACACAGGCAGTGGGAAGCCAGGGGGCAGCATGTCTGCAGTCCTGCAGCAGCATGTGGTTAAGGTTGTAGGCTGCTTTTGTGATCACAGATCACCTACAAAACAGTTTTGCTGTGGTTCTTTTTTTTTGGCTTCACAACCTGACCCACTTGACACCTTTTTAGTAACAAGGCTCAGAGCACAACCGGCGTCCCGGATCTTTACTACATAGAGCAAGAGCAGCCTAATGGGAGGCTGAGTCATATACCATAATACAGTAGTACGTAGAACAATACATAAACTATAGTTTATGAGCATATAAACTAGCTTCTGAATGCATAAACTTGCCTGTGATGTGTGATTGGTTGTGTGAGGCAAATAGTCACAATATATTTTTGGGAGAAATGCCAAATATAAGTTTCACCAGGAAACTGAAACACAATAGAGTTACAAAACCAGGTAAGTTTGAAACTTCTGAGCTGGATTGATTTCCTTGTTTGAGTACCCAAAAGGTACTAGTCAAGAAGGTAAATGAAGCTTGCAGAACCAGTGGGAAATAACAGGATGAGGAACTGTGATTGCTACCTCAAATTCAATATTTGCTACTTTAAAATAAGGTGTGTGGTATTCAATGCTACACTCTTCACAGTTTTTAATGTTTTACAGTAACAGTGTATGGAACTTACTTTTTATATTTTAATATAACATATAAATTAATAATAAATATAAATTTATATTTATATACTTTTTATATATTCTTTGTATTTTTTCAGAAATTTGCTCTCATTAAATTAAGGTTTAATGTAAGATATTAGCATAAAAATAGAATCTAATAGTGGAGTATTTTTAACAGTAGCTCTTCAGTGACTATGCGTACAGTTGTGAAAACTTTATAAAACAGTAATTCCTCATATATATTTCTATTTTTGTACCATGTAGACTCAGATGTTGAATTAAAATAGTTACTCCTATGGCTCCAGTTAGTCTTTTTATCATGAAATGAAGAGTTGATATGTACCTACTTACTAGTTTAATTAAGATGAGCTGTAAATTTTATTTTTTTTGGGGGGGTTGGGGATTGTTTCATTGTTGGCTTCATTTAAGCTATTGTCCTTCTGTCCCTCCAGAGTAATTATCATATAGGTATCCCAGTCATTGTTCGACAACATAGTCCTACCAGTGTGGCCAGAGTACCATAGACACGATTTAGACAATTTTAGAATAAATCAATTCCAGAAAGAACCTGTGGTTCCTCATCTGATCCCTTGTATATACCAAGTTATAGAATATGCATAGACTTTTATTTCAAACAAAAAGTATTCTGTACTGTGACTGTGATTTTCAGATGTGTTTCTTGGAGGATGAAGCTCATTGCTGTTCTTCCAGGACTGCCCTTCTGCAATTCAGTTCTGCCAAATTGTGCCTAAGCATAATTTTGTCCTACTTAAGAAAGGTGAAATTTAAATCCCATTGTCCAACCTTTTACAACTAATTATACACAGTTTAATAAGTGGCAGGATCCCATTTAGGCTGTTGCCTAAAAGGAGAAATAGGAGGGTATTTTTCTCTTCCTACTTAATTGAATAATTCTGCAGCATATGTAAAGAAAGGGGCTAAACACACACACACAGAGCTTTCACAAGCAGTTCTACTTTATTCACTCAAGCATGGTAATATATAGCATATAGATACGGGTCCGAGCCATGAAGCCAAACAGCAACTACATCATTCCCAGTGACTGTTTTCAGTCACTATAAATTCCATTCTATAAACAATCACTCCCCAGGCTGCTTCCCAGGATGACCTTGCACCCAAACACTCCCTGGCTTACTCAAGACCCAGGTGCACTATCGGCAATTCTTTTTCTCCTTCTTCAATTATCTACATAGCGGGAACAGGATGGCTTGCAGTTCCCATATCTCCCCCTTTTTTGCTTTGCACGATACTTTGGCTTCTGTTCTTCACAATTTAGCAACAAGTCTCTAGATGACAGGGAGGAAAAGCAAAGCAGAGCAGTGATGTCCAGGCTCCAAAGACAAGATCTCACCAATGCGTTGGCCAGATGTACTAGGAATCTTGGGAACCTGGAGATAGATGCTATTACTTCCAAAAACACAGTCCTTGGCTTTCCTTATGCCCTTCTCTGCTTGAAGAGTCTCAAATCACACAAGAGCAGTTTCTTGGCATTAGCGTTTAGAGACAGAAAGTTCAAATACAATAGTTACTTATAATATTATTATTACTTATAATAGTTCCTTATGCTAACTTTTGCCTTTTTTTTTATTGTGAGAGTGATGAAACCTACTTTAGGTGACTCTGCTTGAGCAGGGGATTTGGACTTGATCATATCTCGTGCCAACTGCAGGCTGCTTGGCCTGCCCTTCCCTCTTGGATGGCCCTCTTATAACAGAGGAGGCCATCCCTCACATCAAGGTCTGGCATGGCGTGTGTCCCCACAGCTCAACGCCTGCTGGGTTGCAGCCAACTGCAGAGCTAAAGGTTCTTCTTGGTGGCAAACACAGAGGCCAACCCAGTCTTGCCCTTGACTATGGTAGGAGGCATTTGGCCAACCTCAGCCCTTGCACCTTGTTATCAATGCAGAGTTTCACCTTCCTCATCCAGTAACAAGTCACTATCATGGCAAAGCACGCACAGATTTACATTAGCAGAATAACTACTATAGGGTGCAGCAGCACTTTGAAGATGCTTGTGGCAGTGAAGGACCCGCTGAAGAAATTTCCTGCCAGTGGAGTTCTCCCACCCTCTTAACACACTACCATCATGATGTAGTTATTAGGATTTTTCTAGCTTCTGCCTTAGCATTTTCTAGCAGCTGCTGCAAATTTTCATGGTAACATCTCTTTTACAAGTGACAAATCCATACCAATAAGGGTTGGAGTTATACTACAATACATGGTGTAGTTTCTTATTAGCAAGTGGCTAGTAAATACAGGGGTTTATACACAAAATTACAGCCTCTAATAAAAGCTACATTGCAAGCACACATATTCAAGTTATTAAACACGGACTGGTTATAGAGATTTTTCAGCTGCCCCCAAGTGATGTTTTACAAATCATGCCTTTTTCTTTTCCTCTGTCTCATTCTGCTCGGGGTCTTCAAGGTCAGGTCCTGTGTCTGAGGGATCGGATTCTTCAACTTGTCTGTCCATCTCATGATATGGCTTGACAAACTTTGCAGGCAGCCACCGTGGACCTGTAGGTAGGAGGACACAAGCATACTCCTTCTCCCAGGTTATCAGTTCCACTGTCCCTTTCTATTTCTGTGGGCCCAAAGGATCATGATATCATACTTTAGCATGTTCAAAAGGTAGACTATCAGATCCAAAATGTCATTGTACTGCAGTGACAGGAGTATTCATGGAAGATTGAGTGCAATTTAAAAAATTCAATGTATAGATGACGTTGTCTAATTGTTCTTGAGGGACCATATTCCCCTTTTTTGTTTTTGTAGCATGGATTTCAGAACAGCATGAGTTCGTTCCACAATCCCCTGGCCTGTAGGGGAGTGGGGAATACCAGTGACATGTGTGACACTCCATTGCTGTAAAAATTGTGATAATGCTAATGAATTATATACAGGGCCATTACCCATTTTCAAGTGGGAAGGAACCCCTAAGGTAACAAATGCATGCGTTAAATGTCAGATAACATCACAGGCCTTCTCTCCTTTATGGGCAGAAGCTCAAATCATATGTGAAAATGTGTCAAAAGACACATGCACGTATTCAAAGACACCAAAGGAAGCAATGTATGTAACACCTGTTTGCCAAATCTCATTCACCTTTAAGCCACAAGGATTTACACCCATGGCAAATGAGGATTGAGCTGTTGACTGACAGCCAGGGCAAGACCTGACAATTTGCTTTGCTTGAGAAAAAGACAGGTTAAAGTCTTTCTTTAAAGCAGAGGCATTCTGATGAAAAAAGGAATGTGAAGCTGCTGCAAAGTAAACTGCATAGTGTTAACAGTCAAGGAGCCTGCTATGTCATTACCAGCAGTTAAAGGGCAGGTTGGAATGCAATGTAATATATCCAATAAAAACAGAATAATTCGTAGTTTCCAGACAATGTTTTGGCTTCAGCAAAACATCAAAAAGTGCATAGTTATCAATTTCTTTTAACACGCTAAAAGGAAGGCATGGTAACAATCGAACAACATATTCTGAGTCACAAAGAATATTTAAAGATTCTGCGGGGAACAACTGTAGCCAGTGTAAGACTGCAGCAATTTCAACAAGCTGCATAGAGCCATCCACATGTATAACAAAGGATTGCCAGGAATCATTTTCAAACCAAACAACAGCGGCTTTGCCAGGTTTTCCAGAGCCATCAACAAAAATGGTTTTAGCATCCTGAATGGGTTGCGTTTGAACTACGAATCGCTCCTGTAGATCAAAATCTGACACAACTTTTAGCAATTTACATTTTGGAGTAGCATAAAACTTTTTTTCTATTAAGTCTGCTAACACTATTTGGAAAGACACAGACTGAGCAAAAAGGAACCGAAAGTCTGTTACAGTTAATGGTAAATACAATTCTGCAGGGTCATTGCTGGGTAAACATTGAACCCTCATACGGCCTTCGGCGATTGAGTCAAAATCATATCTAATGGTTCCGTCACAGTCTTTCTCTGGGTATGTGGTAAAAAAGCCCATTCCAAAAAGTAAACAGGGTTACTTTCAATTTGACATATGACTCCTAATGGCCTTCGTTACATGTTGTTGTGGTTTAAGCCCTGCCACGCAGCCCACTCACTCACCCTCCCACCTTCCTCCCTCAGCTCCCAGAGTGATGGAGAGGAGAATAAAGAAGAATACAACTCCCACAGGTTGAGATAAGGGCAGTCCAGTAACTAAGGTATAACATAAACCACTGCTGCTACCACCAATAATAATAATGATAAAGGAAATAACAGAAGAGAATACAATGGCTCACCACCGGCCGATACCCAGCCCTACCCCCAGCAGAGATCTAGGCCTTTGGAGTAACTCCCCCCAGTTACATCCTGGGCATGACATGCTGTGGTATGGAATACCTCTTTGGCTAGTTTGTGTCAGATGTCCTGTCTCTGCTACCTCCCAGCTTCCCCTCCTCCCTGGCAGAGCATGAGGCTCAGAAAGTCCTTGGTTAGTCCAAACATTCTAAGCAGTA
>WYDI02042648.1:0-17128 GCA_009867235.2 Psittacus erithacus
CCTTGCTTCCACCTTTTATAAGCCTCTTTTTTCCCTCGAAGTTTCCTCAGCAGCTCCTTATCCATCCAAGGAGGTCTTCTGGCCCTCCTGCTGCACTTCCTTCTAGTTGGGAAGGCTTGGCTTCCTAACTAGCACATGCAGGCTTTAAAGACGTTGGATTCATTTTAAAGCAAATCCATGCTGTAGTCTTACCAAGGTGCAGCTGTTGCTGATGTGCAATTTCTTTGAAAATTAATTGATTTATTTCATATCAAACCTAAACCAGATGGCAGTTAAAATAGCCACTTTAGCTGCATTCTCTGAACTTATTCCCAAAGTGTCTGTGCTGTTTTTCTCAGAAACTAAAGCAGAAGGATTTATAACATCTGATCAGAACGGCAACAAAAACTGATTCTATACTATTTAACATACAACACGATTATACCTTGAGTTTGAAGTGGGCTACGGCTCTTTCCCGATAGAAACTGGTTTATAATACTGAATAATTTAAGAACTCAGCTGTTCACTACAGTCACGTTTTCTCAGAAGTGATATATGTCTGAAGCACTTCATTGAGGATAGAGCTTCCAGCTTACTTGCTAGCCAATTACAGTTCTTTTACAGTTAATACTTCTATTCATATGTGAATTGGAGGATAAG
This sequence comes from Psittacus erithacus, assembly GCA_009867235.2. Taxonomy (NCBI): domain Eukaryota; kingdom Metazoa; phylum Chordata; class Aves; order Psittaciformes; family Psittacidae; genus Psittacus; species Psittacus erithacus. The sequence goes on from WYDI02042648.1 coordinate 640, forward strand.
GTTCTAAATGGATTAGAAAGGATCCAAGATCAGAGGAGAAGCCTCTGCAGTCGATCTCCTTTGTGTGTATCTCAATTTTGCAAAACCCTGTTGGCAGATTTGCTCAGTTTCACCATCAAAAGGTCATTATGGTTCCCAGAACATATCAGCCAGGATGGAGTGACATCAAATTTAAAATGATACTTTCTCTTACCTCCACATGTATTTCATGTAAATTCTAAGAACTTGAAGCGACAACAGATAGCAGTGACAGTATTAGAAAGATGTAACTCTTTTTTGCAAAAGAGATCAGTTATTTAATTATCTAAATCTATTTAAAGGATTATTGTAATAGATATAGTGAGTTTCAGCAGGAAACATCAGAAAAGTATACAGAAGAAACGTGAACTAGAGAGGCTGTGTGAAGCAGAACCTCTCTTCCTCTATAGGTAAATACCTTACATCTGAGTCAGAATATTTCCTTACTGAACTGAATAAATCTGAGTATTCCCAGAAGTAGCTCAGCTGATCAAAACCAGTATAACATAAATTCCACAGATTGCATGGAATTCAATCAATTTACATTAGTTAGAGCCCATAACTACTCTGTATATTGTGAATCAATACACAGTATATTGTGAATCAATATACAGTATATTGTGAATCGATATACCGAATATACAAAATTTGCAAGCCTGAGGGTTGATTTTGCACACTTGAGGTTACTCAGCAGAATAGTCTCTGGATATGAGGCTCACATGATAGGAAGAGAGCAGAACTCATATGACAGAAACAGCAGGCTACAATTTTTTGAAACTGCTATTGTCATAACTGCGACTGGCATAGCTAAGTGCAGGCTGGGTGAGCCTTTCAGTGGAGAGATATGCCTGACTTTTGATATCCTACAAATGATAAGTCAAGAACTGGTGGAGTTAAAACAGTTTTTGTGAGTTTTGTTTTCCTCTCTGCTAGTATAAATTTTCTTGTGCAAATCATATTTCTGGCTAAGTGTTAATAACACTTTACAGTAAAATCATGGCCTATTTGATTCTGTCTTCAAAGAAAAATATGTTGTACTGATTTAAGAACAAGACAGGAAGTTCATGGTAAGGAACATAAAATGTTCTTACAAATACTATTTCACTTGAACAGTTCAATGGATTACTGGGCTTGGCTTGCTTATCTGTAAAATTTGTAAAAAAGATAATTCTTTTCCTAAGAACTGTATTAAAGTCTTTCGTTTTCTACTCTTAGTAATGGCTACCCTAATTGTATGTAGAAATATTGATCCTAAAGTATGTTATATGATATAAATTAATACACAGGAAGACTCTACTAAAGCAGCTAGTTGAGCAAACTGACATTTAACAGAGATGGTCTTCTCACAAAGATGATGCAGCAGGCACAATTGCAGCCAATACCCCATGGATGTTTCAGGTTAGATTTTAAGCAGCAGGTAGGTATTGGAAAACCAGTGTAAATCTATAACATGATAGTAGGGTTAGTGACTTGAGCATATGGTAAGAACTCAGAAGCCCCAATTTCTAATTAGAACTCTGCTTCCATGAACCTACGCTCTCAGAAAGGTGCTACCATTCACCTTTAAACATGGTTTCAACAACTAGAAGATAAAGTAGCGCTTACTTTTCTAACATGAGTGTTCTGTAAGAATCCACGTCTGTACAATTTTTGAACTAATGTATGAACATAATAGCGATATAAACTTCCAGAAGTTTAACAAGTAGTTTTACTAAAATCAAAGGATGGACTACAGTGTCAATCCAACAATATGCACAGATATACAGTTTAAGAAAATGAAGGACTACATAAATTCTTGAATTTGTAGATAGCTTAGATTACCATATCAAAGAAGACTTAATCTGCCTCACTGAAAGCAATGATGTATCTCCATTCACACGCATGCACTAAATTAATAGACAGGTAACCTCAAAGGAACAGGTACTCTCAAAGGAACACACCAGTGTTTCAACACTGGCCCCAGCAAAAAAATGCCAGTGGGAAAAGAGAGGTGGCTGGGGCAGAGCTTAACCCATCATGAGCAACAGGCAGTTGGACTAGATGACCAGCTGGCATTTGTCCTAGATGGCTGTTCTGTTAAACAGAAACATTCTATTCTAAAGCAAAACACTGTAATGCAAAACTATGCACCATAACACATCACTTCAGGTTAAAAATTGTCCTTTATTACTGCAGATATCCTTTGCTTTAAGAGACTGATATTCTAAGAACAGGTTAGACTAATTTCTGCCAGAAATATTTAAGAATAGTTGGCTCTGCTTTACAGCACCAGTGCTACACAACCTGCTATGATTCTATGAAAATAGTACCAATTTAAAAGGAAAATCTCCAGACAGAGAGGCACAAAGTACAGACATCTAAAAAGAACAGCTTCAAATAGAAGCCAAAATGATGAGAGGTTGTTCAAATGGCTTTTGACTCTGAAAATGTTAAGCATGGGTTTGCCACACTGACCTCTATCCTGGCAACTATCTTACTGCCCTGTTTTCACCTGGGATAGGTATTTTTCTTCCTAGTGGCTGGTGCAGTGCTGTGCTTTCGCTTTAGTCTGAGAACAATGCTGATGACACACCAATGTTTTAGTTCTTGCTAAGTATCGGTTGCCATGAACAAGGACTTTTCAGTCTCATGCTCTGTGAGGGGGGGCACAAGAAGCCAGGAGGGCACAAAGACAGGACACCTGACCTAAACTAGCCAAAGGGGTATTCCATACCACAGCAGATCATGCCCAGTGTATAAAGTGGGGGGAGTTACCTGGAAGGGACTGATGCTGCTCAGGTCAGGCTGGGTATTGGTCAGCGGGTGGTGAGCAATTGCATTGTGCATCACTTGTTTTTTTCCCCAGGGGTGGGGTTTATTCCTTCCTCTCTCACTCTATTTCCAGTGATGATGATGATGATGATTATACTTCAATTATTATACTGTTCTTAATGCATGGGGTTTTGCTTTTCTGTAAAAATTAAAAAAAATTCTCCAGTGGGAAGTGGAGGGGAGTAAGCAAGCAGCTGCACAGTACTTAGTTGCTGGCTGGGTTTAAACTACCACACTTACCCAATATGCCAAGAACATAAGAGAGAAGAAACCTGGTTTTAGATAAGAGTTTCTCAACTGGTTTAAACCAAATTAATTTTTTTTTTAATTAACATACCTTCCTCTGAGGTATTCCTGTCACAACTTTTATCTGTGAAAAAATGCAAGCCAGGTTTAATGGAGTGTCTTATTTAATACTTTATTTCCTTCCATATTTTAGTGTTACATATGTACATTTTAATGACAATATTCTTGACACATCTAATGCAAGTGTTTTTTTCACAGGATTCAGCACAGAATTGGATTGACGCCACATATACTTAGGCATTCATAAATCCAGCAGCTGGCCTTAAGTTTAATACATGAATTGACCAAAAATGAAACTGGACATTTCATCTCCCATTTTAATGGGACCATTCAAGGAAGACAAAAAAGTACTCGCAGCTCAAGTAAAAAGATTCTTCAATATGCATCTGAACGCAAGTACCAGTAATTTTCCCCCAAATTCTAAATAAGTACCAGCAATTTTTTCCAAATCCTCATAATATGACAGGAGTTTTTTTCAAGAAAGGAAATTATGCTTTCTTCAAACATTTACATCATCAAGCATTCAAAATTTCCCATGGAGTCTTCCTTATGTCTGTCTTACAATTAGGAGTAATTAATCTTAGCATGCAGGCCAGTTTCACTGAGAAAATTCATGAGCAAATTATCCTCCTTCCAGCTTTCACAAGATCCTCCATTGGGTTATCTCCACTTATGCATCCTTCCTGTAGCACTACTTAATAAGACAGCATTCTTTCCTGAAGTAATTTACAAATATGATATTTTTTCAAGTGTATGAAGTTGCAAAACAGAGACCTGGAGCATAAAGTCTCAGAAATGTCTGTGGAGTGCTAGCCAAGCCCACTAGAGCTTCCCTGAACCAGACGCTAAAAGTGGATCTACCTTCTTAAAACAAATTGTAAAGGACTGGAGTACGAAGGGACCCCACTGACCACAGTTGCTTTAACATCTTAGCAGAAGCCTCATTTATTCCCCCCACCCCCCTCTCTGCTGAAATGGACACATGCTGAAGTTAACATCAAAAGGCTTCCTGCTTGAACTGCGTAGAAAGGCAGGAAAATGAGCAGCCCACCAGTGGATGACATACAATCTTGCACTCCAAACTCTGTCTCGTCTTCAAACAGAAGTTCCTAGGGAATATGGGTATCTAGCATTTACTTCCAATTTCACAACATTCTCACAGAATCCCAAAGTCATTTCAGCTACTGGCTGCTTGGGTTAACATAGCTGGGCTATGCCTGGAAAAGAGAAATGTTAGAGGAAGAGCTGAGGCAATCAGTGTGTCAAGCTTTCAGCTATATGAACTGAATACATCACTAAGAAAATGCGTGCACATTCATGGATGAAGGGAATTTGTGTGTCCAACAGGAAGCAGGTGGTTGCTATATGCATGACAGAAGTAATGAAACATGGAAGTTTCTGTCCATGTGTAACCAAAAAATCATTAAGCCATTAAAATTTTGCATTATGAGGACATGGCTAATCATTTCCACCACCTGCTTTTCTTGCTATTCCAGCCCCCTGCCCATCCCCATTCTTCATCTCTGTCTGTTGCAGTTTTTTAACAGGTTTTGTAAAGTAGCAAGCATTCATTTAACCAACACAATGAATGCTGGATTTTTACACACTGGGCACTCAAAAATCTGATGCTGGTTTAGAAAGTCTGGCTTTTACAGCAAAAATCCCAGTAGACAATGATTGTGTCTGCCTTTGTGTTTGTGCAGCATCTTTGCATGGTGTGGGCTAATTAACAGGTGATATTTCAGCTGTGATCAAGAAATGGAAGAAAAACCCTGCCTGCAGGCTACCATTACATATTGTGCAGAACACTAGTATCCCTGTGGCTGTTGTTCTGGATTGAGGCATAATAATATGCACTGCTGTCTGGGGACCATAGGATCCATACAGCCATGGATCAAGAAAACTGCTCGCAGCACTGACATGTTTTACACTGGTTTGGCCCTGGTCCCTTTGCATATTCCCAAAGGTGTTCAACCACATGACTTGAGCAGTGAAAGTCATCATGAGCCTGCCACACGAGGGGAATATCATCCTACTCTTTGTACAGTGTTTTGATGCAAACTGCTGTTGAAGTGAGAAGAATTATTATTACATTTACTGTTCATGAAAGCAAAGCTTGACATATTGCTTGTTTGGAGAGTGCATAGAGTGCCTCCAAGCATACAGCTTTTCACTGCAGCAGTACCCCACTGGTTAAATCCAACATTGTTTTCCCTGTAGTGGATTCTTTAATGAAGTATTAGCGCAGCTGACTTCAGCAACATCTCAGCAGTCTGCTGCAAATGCAGTCATCAGCGGCAAGGCATCCAACACAGTACAGAAAGAGAGACAGGTAAAGGCAGAAAGTGCAACATACATTAAACCAGGAAGACTGAACGTGCTGTTAGCAAGTAGAACTGAGTTCTCCCAATTACTCCCAAACTGCTCCTTTCCCAGAGTAAGGCAGGGAGAAGGGAGGAGTATGTTATGCTACAAAACTGCATAAGGAATAAAGTCACTGTGTGCTTCCTATTATAGGATAATACTAGTTAAATAGAGTAAAAATCTATTGAGATCTCTCTGCTGATGGGGAGAGAAATGTCAGCTCAAAATCATGATTCTTGGTAGGTTTCCAAAAAAACCTACATAATTTTCTTTCATCAGTTATAATTGAAACACGCTAATTAATTGCTTTTGGAATACCCCAACTGCTTAATTGATTTGAAACACAGTATTACAAGAAAACAAAAAATTCCACTGTCTTATAATGTGTCTTTCATTTTTCTTCATTAGAAAACTACTGTTTTGGCAAAAATAAGAAAATCTTAACCAGCCTAAATTGGAACATGGTAGAAATTAAGAAAGCAGTATGGTCTGCATCAAGGTCTCTCTTTCTGTAGAAAGACCTTCCCAGCTATGAAAGTCTTCACAGTCAATAAAGGAGAAAGAGATGCTTCAAGAGCTGTAGGAGATGTTCTCGTGCAACCTGTGTGAGTTTTGGAAGTGATTGTAGCGGAGCAGATATTTCCCTCCAGCCCATGGAGAGGACCACACCAGAGCACATATCCACAGTACATCACATGGAAGACACCAGACTAGAGCAGGCTGATACTACCTGACAAAGAGCTGCCTATGAAAAGACCATGCTGGAGTAGCTTTATCCTGAAGGACTGCAGCCCACAGGAAGGACCCATGCTGGAGCAATGCAAAAACATGAGGAGAAAGGTGCAGTCCACAGGAACTGTTATGAACTCACCACAATCCCTCATTTCCCATCCCCCTGTACTATGTGGGGTGGAGAAGAGGAGTCAGGAATGGAGTGAGGTTTCCCTATGAAAAAAAATAAAAGAGGAGGGAGGCATTTTAACCTTTGTCTTCATTTCTCACCGTACAAATCTGTTTTAATTGGCAACAAATTAATTTCCCCCAAGTCAAGTCTGTTTTGCCCATGATGGTAGTTACTAAGTGATCTTCCTGCCTTTACCCTGACCCACAAAGTTTTCCATCTTATTTTCTCTCCCTCTCCTTTAAAGTAGCAAGAGAGTGGCTGGGTAAGCATCTGGCAGACAGACAAGGTCAACCCACCACAGACAGTTTGCACAGGGGCACTGAAGATGAGGGCACAGCTCAGGCAGTATTGTCCAGCACTGTTTTTCCTCTGAGTCTCACCAGTCACAGAGTGCATTGGTGAAAAAGTTATTAGTCCATTACAGGCTTGCCCTAAGGATACAAGTGAATAGATCAGGACTTAACTATAGTGATGAACATGAGTTAGATACAGAGAGAACAAGCAGCCTTCCAATAATAATGCCTTTTCGTTACTCTTTATTGGAAAATTCATTTCTGTTTTTGAGTGTATTTGATTTCTAGTTTTTCTCATCTGTCATTCTCATTTTTCCTTCCCAAACATCAGAATTCCATTTCAGTCATTTTCTATACAGATTTAAGAAAATGGATTTTAGCAGCATTATTTTCATATAAAGCTAAATGTCCAATTCACTAAATATTTCATGCTGGCAAGAAGCGCATACGCTTTTAACCAATGAAGGAAAAGTAGCAATACAATGCGATATCTCTGACTGACAGTTTTTAAAAATTTTTAAAAATTGCTCGTTAAATGGCTAGAAATTGGGTGCCGGGTAAATTTGGCTGTTGGATTACTTATTGCTCTAATTGTGAATAGTTTAACAAATGTGTAAATGATTAAAAAGTCTGCGCAATTACCATTCCCCTGGGCTAATATCATGTCCCTTTTCTTTGTTTTCAATGGATTTTGTGAGGCTTTTGAAAAACTTTCTGGTATTCTACCATTTCATTTTAGCAATTCTGAACCCCGTCCCCATAAAAAGATTAAAAAAAGTATGTACAAGTTGATTAAATTTTAGTCAAGAAAGTACAGTGAGAAAGAGAGAAGGGTCTGAATACCATTTTTATACTTATTGTGTTTCTGAGAGGCACTGCCATTTCTAATTGTAAATTCTTTAACACACAGAAGAATGGCAGTTCAAACATCCAACTCACAAAGGGCTTTCAAAGCAGGGAAATTAAAAACTCACAATAGCTTCTTAGGAAGATAAAAAGTCTGCAGGACTAAAATCTCAGTGCTGTTAACCATATTAAAAAAAAAAAAACAAAACAAAACAAAACAAAACCCCAGAAAATCTCACTATGCCAACAAATCTAATCCTAAATCAATTTTTTATATGTCCTTATTAATAGTTATAATTATTTATTTTATAGAGAACAAACTTTTTAGAACAGGGGCCCTAACGTCAGCAATGTTTGGAACAGGAGTGCAACTGCCCTGAATATATTACAAAGAGCAATAATTACCATGAATCACTGTCTTTCAAATCATTCTGGAAAAATCCGATGCTGCACAACAATAATTTCCCTTAACCTTTCATGTGAGGAATTCAAAAGTATTTTTAGGGTCTTTTTTGCAGACTGATCCAACTTTCATTAGGATTTACACAGAGAGCAGATTCACTCCAAGCTCAGCACTGTGGTAACTTTGTTAGTGTAGTGCTGAGCTTTTGTTTGTAGGCCTAGCCACTTAGCAGGACATATTTGGTTCAAAACAGTGCTATATCAGAGAGGCTCAAGTTTACAGTTTCCTTGGCTGGCCTCTCAGACAGCGGCATTCAACTTTTGCTGAATACCTCTGTTTAGGTGTAGCCTCGACAAAAGAGAAATTGCTTAACCAAGACCACACAACAAACCACAGACTGGAAGAGAAATCCACTCTCACAGACTTGCGTGTTTTAAGACCCATCCAAAAAGAGCCACTCCTATTTTGGATGCCTGTATTTTATTTCTTTAACTTCATTCCCATTTTTGGCTTCTGCAGAGCCTTTCAAATGACTGCATATAGTTAGCAACCAGTGAAGATGAAGATATGTTTTTCTTTCTTCAGGCTAATAGAAAAGGGAAACAAACTCTGAATGACACAGAAAAGGCTTCTTTATTCGATAACTTTCTCTGCTTCATTTACCACCAGAATATTGAATGGTGACTAAAAACTAACTTACTTCATTGTAGCTGAGTGTTAAGGGTACAGGAATATAGAAGGAGAGAATGAGTTAGCTAACTACAGGAGGCAGGCACTGGATCTGTTGTTAAAGAGTATTGAAAATATCGGTTTCTCCCTTCTATCAGTTTTGACTGACCTCTTATCTTTGTTTGAACCCCAGTAAATCAAACTCCACCATGTATTCAAATGTCATTTTTCCATGACACAAAATGATTATCAATGCAGTCATCTTTTCAACGTTCCACTTTGATTTTCACTGCAACTTTCCAAAATATGACCTTAATATAAATGAAAATGCTGTTTGGATTAAGTATCAAAATGTGGACTGTAGCCTCACAAATTAAGGCACTGACTGACTGAAAAAAGTGATGAACTCTTCCTTAGATCCCTTAAGAATAGGGCAGGAAATAACTGATCAGTCTGTACCAAGGAGGTAGGGGTCTACATTAGGAAAAAGTCTAGCTACAAGGATAGCTAAGCATGGGAACAGACACCAAGATATTGAAATATCCGTCACTGGAAGTGTCTAAGAACAGGGCATAAAATCATCTGCCAGAATTCATTTAGGTCAGTCTGTGCCCTGCATACTCCTATAGATCCAAGAAGAAAAGCTATCAGTGAAGGATAACAAAGAAAAACAGCCTGATGTTGCAGGGTTGTATTCATCATCCAGGATCTGTACACAAACTAGTGAAATGTTAAGTGTATATATATTAAAAAAAAAAAAAAATCCTAAATCATTCATCTTGATATTCTAGACCTCATTCAAAACAAGAAAATGCTCTTGAAATCCTATCACTCTCCTCCTGTGTAAGATAGTCAAACACACCTCAACGTACCTCTTTGCATTAGTTGTGCAAAGTCTGTAATAATCCTTCATTATTATTTTAATATCTCAAAGTATTTCACAAATAATAGATAAGCCCATGTGACACTAAGGAAAAACAATACTGTACGTGTTCACATTTTGTCTCATGTCAACACTGCCACAGAGACGTTAGCAAAGTAATTAAATTCAAGAGTAATTTCAAAAGCTGATTAAAACAAGGTCTTAGTCATACATGCATCAAGCAGGTACAATAATTTGTCATCAATGAATTAGCAAGTCTTCAAGTTCTTTCAGGGGACATGCTCTTTTCCACTATACATGACAAAATACTGGTCTGTCTGTTACAAGATTAATAGACAGCCATAAATCAGACTTCTTTCCTCTGTTGGTTATAGAGAAAAAATGTGATACTCATGTGTAAGCTGCTCTTGCTGATTATTCACAAGAACTTCCAGATTCTGACCCAGCTGCTCTGCTGTCAGAACCACAGAGTATGCCCGCAAACCTAAAATAGACTACCAAAGAGTTACTCTCTTGCAAACACAGCCTGAGAGCTCCTACTTACTGAAGCTATGCAAATGGCAGGAAAACAACAGGAAGCCTAAGGCTGGCTTGCACAGGTATCATCAAGAGCTTATTCACTGACATTAAAAAAACCTCTGCAAAAGTCATGGTCATGCGGTGCTGGGATACTTTCCCCTCCGTCCTCCCTCTCCCAGGCAATGCACTGTTCTAAGGCATATGTGACAGCTCACTGGTTGAAAGAATGGGTGTGCTAAGGCAGAATGTGAACTCCAGGAACAGCTGAAAGCTTCTTCACATTTTTTTCTTTCTGGTTTGACTTCAGGACAGCAGTCCTCGAGGGGCCCCTAGCTAACACTTATTGGCAACAACATGAAGATGCACTGCTACTGACACCATTTGTAGCACTACTTACAGAGCTGCCAAGTCCAGACGAATACTTGAGGGAGTTATGTCTTGTGCTGGAGTGAGACTGTACACTGCTGGAGGGCAGTTCGAATTTTGTTTCCCCTGCTTTGCTTTCTCTCTCTCCTGACCTCTCTTCCACCCTGCCCTCCTCCAAATCCATCCATCTGCTCTTGTCCCTCACTTCTCTCCAACCGTGCTGGCAGCATGGGAGGTAGCATACTCGTAACTCCCTGCTCCGTTCCTCTTCTCAGTACTTGGCACTCAGCTACACTCCCCATTGCCTCTGACACTTGAGCCCAAAGGAAAGACTCATGTGACGGGACTCATCAATGAATTTCAGGTATTGGAAAACAGAAAGCAGAGTAGAAGAGTGTTACAGTGAGGAGCATGAAGAGTTGAGGGGAGATTAGAAGTGACTGACAGGGGCAAGTACCAAATAAGGAGCCCTCCTGCTTCAACACTGGTGACTGCGTTTATTCCAACACACTCACTGGCAGCAGTGCTATCATCAGGTTTATGAAGCTATTTATAGAAAAACTGAATACACAGAAACCCATGAAAAAGTCTCACCTTTCCCTTTCTGAAATAAGACTAAAACCAATAGACCACTGCTGTAACGTGTTTCCCTAGTATTAGATGAGTATTTCTTGCTTTTGCTAAAATTGGGAGTTCTAGTTCATGCAGGTCCCTGCTCTGATAAGAGCCAAATAGGAAGCAAGTGCTTCTGGCTCAAGATCTTGGGGTATAGAGATGACACTGAAATAAGAGTTTCTTTCAGAAGAGGTGGAGATACCATTGTTTTTCCTTATCAGGTAATATGTAGAAAAACTGCTTTCTTGTCAGTATGTCATAAGCCTCAAGTACAAGCACCAAGGAATAAATAGCTGCTCTCTGGTTCTCTGCAGACATCACCATTCAATGAGCAACAGGTTGAAGCAGTGATCCTGCTGCTTATCCATAATCTTCTTTTCAAAGACAAAAAAAAAAAAAAGTCACTGCACCATGACATGCCGTTGGATGAAACAAGCTGATTATCTTTCCTCACCAGGAAGGGTCTCATGATTTCAGTAACATATAGGAAGGTTCCGAATTTCCCGTCATAGGTGTTCTGCTTCAATGTGCACACAGGATGAAGTAGGATCAGGGTTTTAGCTGTCTTTCTGCTAGAGCTGCTGGACTGGGACATTCCAAATATACTGCCTCAAGAATTCACAAAAGAAATTCAGCCAGTGGTGTCATGGCCAGACCAGCCAGTGAAGGAAACCCAAGTCTTGCAACTTAGCATAAGAAGGTCTGTGCAGAAAGGGAAGAACATTCTTACTGACAGAAGCCTAATGGTAAGACAAACAAGTGAAGGAGACAAAAAACAAAGCAAAGTTTCATGATGGTCTTTCTAGCAGGAAGCTATCTAATTTACATTTGAAATGTGATTGCTGCTGGCTGGCTGCCAGGGATACAGCTTAACACTGGAGTGAAAGAATCTCTTGATCATATCAGATATGCAAAGGAGACTTTAGCAGCACCACTGACCCTAGTATAGACTGAAACTCTGAGATGCCAATACATTGCTCAGCTGAGGCGGTACAATATCTCCTGCAGGACTCTCTTCAGTTAAAAGCCAAGGAACAGATCTTTCACATGTGAGTAAGGCCAGAAAAACACATGCAATGAAACTTCAAGCCCCAGAGTAAGAACAGAGTCAGCACTAATTGTTCCCCTTCATATATTTTTGGGGGCATCCTTATGGATGTATCTGCACATTACTGACCATATCTACAAAGCTTATACCGATGTTCTTCTGTAAAACAGAATTTCTGCATTAGTTTAGTGCTATCTTCTCCAGTCTGGCTAATGATTGGAATCTACAGAAAAATACTTTAAATTCAAGCAAATCTCATTAGTGATCCATCACTCCAATTAAGTGAAAATTTCACAAATTTTTTGGGCAACAGCAATAGAAGTGGAACTTACATCCTGTGGTAACAGTCAAAAATCTGGTAAGTACATCAATTGGGCTATTTTTTAGTTCACCAAAGCTATACTGCTTATATAGCCTAAGGATCCAGTCTATTTAGTGATCTTAAGTTTTTTTTCACAGTAACATTCTTAGTTAAAGTGAACAAAAGCTTTTTAATACTTTGAAAACCTATTCTGGAACACAACAAAGAATACATATAAGACAGCTATTAAAAAATTCCTCTATGCAGAAAAGATTTTTCACAAGGAAGAGAAAGTTGCTGTTTGAAATGCACTTGTTTATCATATCCATTTTTATTTTCTCTTATTCTAAACTCTTTACAACATAGATATTTTTCTTTTACATTCTTGTTGTAAAAATTGCACCAATAAAGCTGCCACTGTTAGAATTATTTACCTGTCCAGTCTGCATGTAAAACGATTATTAGAAAGTGACTGGGAGTCAAAGAGGGCTCAGGTATGCAAAAAGAAGAAGGTTAGAGAAACTTTAGACCCATTATGCTGCTCACAGCTGTGTATAATAAACAAAACAGATCAACAGTGTCACTGGGAGGCTGGTCAGACACACAGAGCTCCTGGTATAGCAGGATGATTCTGGCTTCACAAAGCTGGCTCCAAGTTTGCTATACGGCATATAATTCAGGGTGTCTTAGATGATGAGAGTCTAATATACAAGTACTACCCATCTAGTACACATGATCTACACAAGACTTTCCTTATCTTATACTCAGCTTCTATTCAGATAATACTGTAGAAATACAGTTGTCATTTGAACTATGATAAAACTTTATAGCTACACAAGGATGGCATCTGCAGATATGGTATGGCTTCTAACATCTTGCAATACTTTACGGTGCTGCCACATTGTATCACTGACATGTAGCTACATGCATTCACAGAAAAGACTTAAAGTACACAGCTCACCCTAAACCAGACATCTGAAAGTTCTCTGAACTCCACGAACCATATTTGCCTGTATCTCCTCTAACCATAGCAGGCACTTAGAATACCTCTGCATTTCAGATACTGGCCTATATTTAGGTGCTTTATTCTCCAGCTAAGTCATACCCAAATGGTGTAATTCAGTTGCTCATCCATATTGTATAGTACCGAGAGGTCCTAGGATATCCTAATTGGCCTTAAGCTGTTGCTCCAGAAGAGCAGAGATCTCTTTTAGGTCCATTATCATATATACCAGGCCTATGCAAATGTCTCAGCTGCCTTACAGTCCCTTAAATGGCAGCAAATACCTGTTTTTAGAAAACAAAATCAACAAATAATGTCTAGTAGCAGTGAGAAATTCAGGTCACAAGGTTACCTGTCAGTATATCATTGTAACCTAGTAATGAACTCTGCTTTGCATGAAGGCATATTACTTTGGCGCCTGTAGCATCACAAAGAGGTGGCTGTTGCGGCATTTCTCTAGCTGTCATGATTGTTGTTACTGCATGACCCTTCTTTGTGGGATCCAAACTCAGGAGTCTTAACATTTAAGTACTCAGTGATGGATCTGAGTTAACTCTAAGGAATGTCTTTGAAATGTGTGAGCTACTTCTTTCAATTCAGCTGGGCAGTACCATTTTTTTATAATTCTTTCATCACAGGTTTTTCACACACATAGTAGCTAGTGACTGCCTTTTGTATCTTTAAAATGAAAAGCTGAAATCTGAGAGGATAAAAGCCCTGGTCAGGCTGCCAGTATGTATTTGCTGTTTTCAAATCATGCCAATATTATTATATTATGGTATCGAGCAAGAGAGAAATAATCCAATCATCCTTTAACAACATATCACTGAATCTTAAGAATCTCAGTGGCACAAGTTTAAGGTGCCAAAATCCAAAATCCTAATGCAGTAAAATCAGTAACCTGCTGGTTTTAATTCCTAGGGAAGAAAAGATGAGTCAGTGCTGCTGAGATATGAACATATGGCTCTAACAGATCTAGGTACAAAAAGCCTGATGCTTAAAGCACTACAGCAATCCTGTAGGATAGCGATACCAAAATAACTTCTATTGCTTTGTAAGAAGATGGTTTTTATGGTCTTGATATTTGCTATCCCCTACTGGTTAAACAGTCTATTGTCTTTGTGACTTCAGTCTGTTGAGTTACTAGAAAGAGAACAGAGGTAATTAAACATCTACTGCATGCACCCCTTTGAGGCAGAACTGAGAAACAAATGGAAGAAACATAAGCCTGTCCTCAAGTGAAGGACTAGACAAATAAACAGATCATCATCTGTGAAAGATATTCAGTTCATTAGATGAAGATATTTTGTAATATATCCATAAGGTTATTTATACTGTGTGTTAGTTTTGCTCGCAGAAGAGGACCCTGATACATGCCTGAGGAACCAATGGAGAACATGAAGATATTAGCATAAAGATATTTCATATTTTTTTAAATATGCCCTAGGTTATGTGCATACTTCTAAAAAGTAAAGCATTTTCAGCCTTACCACAGCTACACTTTTCATTTTGTATTTTCTGCACCTCTGACAACAGGTCTGACCCTGTCACACTTTGGGTCTATTTTTTGTAATCTGCACTACCTCAAGCAGCTTTCCTTTTTCTCTCCTTGTTAGTTCTTTACTTCTTTTCAAACGTCCTCTAAAATTTCAAATAACAAACTCAAACAAAATGCTACGTCTGGACTATTGCAAAAAAAAAAAGAAAATTGAACCCACCCCAGACTTCGCAGCTGATCACTACCCCTATTCAGGACTCCAGATCCTAAATGCAACATGTTTCAATCCCTTTCATGTATTTTATATGTCATGCTCCTTGTCACAACTTTCCAGCTTTCAGCAAGATGTCCCCCTTCCATTTTAAAAACAGAAAAATAAAATGAAACCATGCTTGTGTATTCTTTTCTACCTTTTTTCCCCTCTATACAGGTTTGGCAACAGATTTTCTCACCTTACTGACTTTCAATTCCACTGCCAATACAGATACACCCACATGTAAGTTTCCACTTTAACCTCTAAATCTTACCAGTTATCTCCTATATGTATATTTTGAGACATCTGGAAAGCATATAATAATAAATGCATTTGGCACACTTTGCCAATAATAAGATTTGTTATAGCATAAGAATTGTATTAGCAGTCAAAGTAAATGATGAAAGCTGAATTCTTGGCCTCAGCATTCCCAAAACAAGGAAATATCCCCTAAAATTTCTGGTTCAGTAACATAGTATGCTAATGAATTATTCATAGTTCACTTTTGAAAAATCATTTTGTTTAAATAATCTGAGTTAATGTTTGATTGTAACTGTGAAAGGCAACCCAGAAAGTATGTTGGGAGAAATAATGGCTCGGACTAAAAAAGTTTGTCACCGTCACCCTGAAGTACAAGGGATGTGCTGTTTTCACTTGTTGATTTATCTCACTGGGGTAACCACTGATAACTGCATGGCACAGAATTTATGAAAGTCAGTGGGTTCATCTCAAATCACATTTCCCATTACAGTTTAAACGTTTTTAATATATGTGCTTTATAGATAAACCATAGAAGTATAACTAATGTCTCAGGATGCAGAATATGAGCAGCCTCTGCGTGACAAAGGCCAGGTCCCAGGTTGTTTTCAATTTCTTACAAAAAACAAAAACCAGAGGTATTCCTATTAAAAGGATATTAAAAAGGCAGTATTTAGCCTTTTGCTGAATGTTGTTTCTTTTACACAAGAATTCTATAAAACACAGACCACTCTTCAGCATTCATATTCTCTGCTTTGGCTTTTGCTATTACACTGAGGCTAAAACAAAATAAGGTTTCTCTCTTAACCTCTCCCACTGCTGACAGCTCTACTACTTTCCCTGTTTTAAGCTTATAGCTTCATGCGGCCTGTGATTCTTTTCATTCCCTTTTTCTCGCAGTACAGATGACATCTTAACGATATCCCACCATTCATCTGGAATCCCTCTGGAATGCCATCCAGAGGGACCTTGACATGCTTGTGAGGTGGGCTGATGCCAACTTTATGAACTGTAACCATGCCAAGTGCAAGGTCCTAAACCTGGATCGGAGCACTCCCAGGCACAGCTACAGGTTGGGCAGAGAAGAGATTCAGAGCAGCCCTGTGGAGAAGGACTTGGGGGTGTTGGTCG
>WYDI02042652.1:0-26488 GCA_009867235.2 Psittacus erithacus
TGCTGGTCACGCTCCTTTTGATGCAGCCCAGGATACGGTTGGCTTTCTGGGCTGTGAGTGCACACTGCAGCCGGCTCATGTTCATTTTCTCATCGACCAACACCCCCAAGTGCTTCTCCACAGGGCTGCTCTGAATCTCTTCTCTGCCCAAGCTGTAGCTGTGATGAGGATGGAGAATACACTGCAACACCTCCTGGCAAAATCCCATCCTATCAAATAGTTGCTTAAGTTCTGATAGAAATTTGATACTATTAATATTAATATCAGTAAAAGTAGTATCAAATGTTCTGGTACAGCCTCCCAAGCATACTTCAGCTGTCATACTCCAAGCCTACGGCTTCTAATAATTAAACTAAATAAATGCTTCTGCTTAGATTCCTCATCAAGTATTAATTTTTCATAACTTAGCTGAGGTCAGTTAAGCTTATCTGTATTACTTCTTAGGGAAAATCAGGGATCTTAAAAAATGGCAGATGATTTAATTTTCCTTCGATCCACCCTAGAATGCTGAGTGGATTGGTTCATTTTTGTTACATTTTTAAATTCAACTACAGCTCACTACATTGTATTTTTAAACCATGATCTTTCATGAATCACTTTATATATCTTACGAATTGAATGTTAAATTAGACAAATGATATAGCAGCAGTTGGTGGAGATTAAGTGAACTTCTTAGGATAAAAACTATGTTTTTCTGCTTTTTCAACAGATTGTTAGTGGTTTCTGGAAAAAAAATAAATCGAAAATCACAAACAAATGGAGTGATCCTAATATTCCATTAACATTTCCTCCTGTAACAGTGAAACTGATGCATTAACTAAGTATTCAAAACAGCAAAGACATTAATCAATTTTTTTTTCAATTTTTAATAGCAGCTGATGACTAAACATCATACGGGACTACGTGTTCCTGAACTCCAAGTAATAATAAATATTTCATAACAAATAGACCTGCTTCAGCCCACAGAATTACAGGAATGGGGTGGAGGGGAAGGAAGAACTGAAGCTGAAATA
Organism: Psittacus erithacus; assembly: GCA_009867235.2. NCBI lineage: Eukaryota > Metazoa > Chordata > Aves > Psittaciformes > Psittacidae > Psittacus > Psittacus erithacus. The sequence goes on from WYDI02042652.1 coordinate 1,014, forward strand.
AATGGAAACAATACTGTTCCTCTAGAAGAGATCATATACAAAGCTTCAAGAGGAAACACATATATGGTTCAGATCTATACTGTTACATAGAAAATGAGGAAAAAGATGATTCTTCCAAGGAATAGTTGGAATGATGGCTAGTGTATGTTCCTCATACAAAAGCTGACCATGGAAATTATACATCTATAAGCTATATAGGTGGCACCTAAATGCCAGTTACTGGAGTACAATGTGATTTCTTTCCATTTCCCTCCCTTGGGGTTTCTCCTAAGAGAGAGAAACGTGGCACAGCTGACATGTAGCCAGGATATGGAATTGAAAGGTGCTTCTATATTCTAAGGTGAAAGTGTAACCACAGTGATTCTTTGACGACTTAAATGACTAAGAAACACTCAGAATTAACTGAAGAAAAAACCATAGCTTTGAAATTAATATAATGCTCCTGTTAAAAAAAGATGCCAACCATCAATAACTGCATTCAGAGGCATACTTAGGGCTGAAAAAAATTATGATAGGGAAATTCATGGTACTTCCTCCAGCTGATGAAGATGCTGTTTACACTCTCAGGAAGTATGCTACCTCTTAGAAACTTTAAATGATCATTTGCTTCTGGTTCTAATTTTCTCATGTTATTTTTACTCATTTTCCTTCAGTACTGTCAGATCTTTTAAAAATCTATTGCGTTCTCAGATTCATTTATGTTTCCAAAAGATGGGTCAATACTTACGAAAAAACCTGATAGATCTCTTCGGATCTTCCTTTACGCAACCTCAGTGTCCACGCACCTGGATTTGCTTTCAGCTGAAAATACCCCTATGAAAAAAAAAGAAAGGCAACTGTTCTGTCAATATTTCAGAATCAACCATGTACACATGCAAAAATCAATTATTCCACATTTGATACTGCAGCCAAGGTTAGTAACCATCACCTACTCTCATACTAGCCCTAAAAGTACTATGGCAGTGATGAAACCAACTATTACCTTTCCTGTATGTCCACATGAATGTCTCTCAATGCTCCATTTGGCTCTAGCTGAAACTGAGTTGTATACAAAATCTCTAACAGCGGGTAAACGAGCAGTAAAAAAGCTGACCCTAAAAGCCTAAAAAGCAGTTGTTAAACTGACAAGCTTCTTTCTAACTTCAAATTTTTGTCTGGAACAACTTTCCAAGTCAACACAACTCCTTCCCAATTTAGGAACACTGCATACAGCTATCACTATGTGAAAGCCATACAAAGCATGCTTTGGAATGTAAAGAATCATTAAGTTTCATCATGCTGAACAATCTCTGATGTTGAGACTGCATTCAGTACTTGTGTAAAAATCAAAGATTCACAGTTTAAGCATTTTATTCCTTGTGATACAGTATTTACAGAGAACAGAGAATAGTAGATGGGTAACATTCATCAAAATCTTTCACTGTCAAATTACTTCAGCCAATAGAAACTAAATCTTTCACTTCAGAAATCACAAGATCTTCTGCTTTAGAGATTACTAAAATGAAAAATTACTTTGGATGACCAGAAGAATTTTCAGGTGTGTGTTTGTCCCACAGAGGCTTTAAATGTTTAACTGAAGCATCTAAAATAAAAGTCTTCTTTAGCCTGGGTCACTGTGTAGGCAAAAATGGTTATTTTAATCATAATCTGATTCATACCTTAAAGTTGTCAGTGGAATCTCCATCTGAACATAACAACCTCCTACCATCTACTCCAGGTAATGAGGCTCCCAGTTTAGGCACTTAAGATAAGAATCTAACATTAGGCTATATCCAAACTTATACTGGATTAGCACTGGGGGAAAACTCGGCAAATTAGAGATCCACATAGTTTGTAGGTAGTCTCAACTCCAGGATGCTCTTGGTTCCTGTAGTGTTACTAAGCTTACAACACAGCAAAATGGATTTAAAGAACATGAAGCTCCTAAAGAATTCTCATGAAGAGCGTGCAATAGTAACGATTATTTCTGTACTTAATACTTACCAGGTTGGCCATCACAATAGTATCAACCATGACAGGATTATTCTTTGTGCCCAGAGTGAACTGTAACCCTCGAGGGGGTTGTCCAGTTGTCATATCAAAGCAATGTCCTTCAAGCAATATATATTCTAGTTCATATTCTGCTGTAACTGTCCCTTTTATCTGTGGAAGGAACATCTCACCAATAAATTACGTCATTTAACTATGTGGGAGAAAAGCAACATATTGCAATCACAAATGTGTTGTGTGGGATTTCCCTCAACTAAATTCAACTGTCAAAAAAACAAAACAAAACAAAACCAACCCACCAAAAAAAAAAAAAACAAACCCAAGAAACCCCAACCGTTCCAGAAGGAACTTCACTCAACTTTAAAATAGGTATCCAAGATAAAGAGGATGAATCACTGTCTAGAGGAACTTTCTCTCCATTGTTGCGGAAGCTGAAGCATCTCAGCTTTGGTAAGGTAAATCCCAACCTTTATTTTCACAATACCCGTTCCACAATATACACCTCTGTTTAATCAAACATCCTCAATATTTTGCATAATCTTAATGAAACAGTTCTAGTGACTTTGAAGCTGAGAGATTAAAAATATAATTAAAAAATTGTGAACTAAAAAACGGTCAAATGTGTCTTCATCTGGATTAATAAACTACCCAATATTCAGGTATATTTGAGGATTTATCTAGAGTAATCCTATTACTACCAAAAATATTCAAAAAATAAAAGAGAAATATAAAGCTAATAGACAGTATCCCTTAACTGCTTTGTTTTTATCTCAAAAAGTAGTGCTTCTGTAAACGTTATAAAGCTCAATATAGCAGATAAATTGCTTTAACTTGTACTCTGCATTGTCTTTTTTCTCTTTCATTGCTTTCTTTTAATACTTTCTTTTTTTCCTAAAGTAAGAGAGAATGCGGAAAAAAAGATGATGAAAATAAAAATGGCAAAATATGGATTAATCAATTACCACAGAAAATATTTCTGGAAAACAGACAAAAAGTTCTCACAATATTTCTATTTCTCTCTTGAAGTGAAAGGCCCAACACAAGTTTTATAATGTTTACAAACTATGACTTACATCCTGTAAATGAATGTTATCAAGATCACAGGAACTGTTCACTGCTTCAACCAGCCAGCTTTCAGGAGTGATCATGTTTAGAGTCAAAAGGAGTGATTCTGGCAATTCTAGGAATTTTGCCACGGGTTCAGAAGGAAGGTGCTTGTTGATTCCATAAGTTAATTCTGGTTCCAGAACAAAACGGTAGAAGCTGTTGAAAAAGAAGTGTTAAAAAACATAATACATTTGTGCAGCATGAAGTTCCAAACATGAAGTTCTTCTAAAATGCTTTAAAACATCATGAATGTTTACCAAATTAATGATGTTTGAAGGCAGAATAGCTCCCTATTCTTTTGGAGTACTGACAGACAATGCCTACAGCATCTCAAATGGGCTGGGAGATAAACACATACGTATTCGCTTTTGATACTTTTTTGCTGTGAAAGCGCATGGTTCCCATTAACATTCTAAATGGCTGGAAAGGTGCATATCCAAGAGATGCATCTTAACATCTTAACTGTGAAATACCTTCAATTCTCCAAATCTCTACCACTAAACTAAGCAGGACTAATCTCTACTAGAAGAAGAGTCTTTGGGAACAGGTCCTGACACTTGCAGCAGCAAAGACAGAGACCTTTCCAGGTCTTAAGCCATGTATTCCACCAGTACAGGTTCCTTGTAACAATATTTATGATTTTCCTCCCTTCTCTATTGATGTTCAACAAAATGAGAATAATCAGAACAGAGAAAGAACAGCACTGAAGACGGAGAGCAAAAGCAGCAAGCAGGGAGTGCTTCATAAGGGGGGGAGGGGGGGGAGAAGAAAAAAGAAGGATATTAATTACTCTAATGAAAAGTTAAAAGTTAAGAAAATCTGTACCCATAACAAGGAATACAACTTTCCCACAAATTATTTGGGCTAGTATATGGATGCATTTCATATGAAACCATTGCTGCATGAAAAATGCAACTTGCCCACAGGGCATATGTCAGAACACTTTTTTCTCTCACCCCTCCCAACCACAGGGAAAGAACCAGGCACTAGCACCTGCAAAGTGCCTAGCTTTAAAAGCAATCATGACAGTGTTCACGTAAGATACTCAGATGATTTACAATTAAGACACTCGCATGCAGTATAAAAGGTGTGAGTTCGTAAGTTCAATTCCTCTCAAACCAAACAGAAAGGAAGGACTTCTGTTTCGTGGGCAAGTGATGAATTCTCTAGTCTGCTGACTAGAGGGCAGGCACTACCACTGGCCTCTCTCATAATAAGATTATAGGTAAAATACCTGCCAAAGTGATGGCACTGCCTAAACATTTCACTTAGAGGAAAAGGAATCCCTTCTGCGGAATTCACTTCAGTATAAGCATCTATAACTGAATTAGTGAACCCTATTTTTCAGACAGCTAAGACATTTCAGTTTAAGACAGATACTTTCAGGGTATATTCTTAATTATAATGAGGTCTCAAATGCAGACTGTACATTTACTCAGATGAATTTCGTTTTTAAGCGCTCTTAACCTGTAAAAATCATTGCACAGACTGTGGGCTGTAAGAAGGGTCCAAGTCAGGCAAACAGTCTCCCTCTGCAAGTTGTCACAGGCATGAAAGACTCTCCACTGACTTCTCTAAGGATTACTTACGAGGTGCATGTGACAAATTAGATAACTTCCCTATGATCCCATATTTGAGACCTTAGAATTTTTTCTCTAGACAAGTGCAAACTGCTTAGGTAATATTCAACTTCCACTAATGCAACAAAAGAAACCAGAAATACGAACCAATCTTTACTTTTTAAAGGGAGATATGCTGATAAGACTGTTTTTCCAAACCAAACGAGATCATATACTTGTAAGAAAATCTAAGAACTACCTACCTCTTCAGAGGTGCTTCTGACAGCTTAGATCTGCAGTTCAAAAACAACCTAAGTTTCATATTGATGATGTCTTTCAGTACCTACAGAAAAAAAAGAAAAGATCTCTGTAAAAAAATGGTTCTTGATAATCACCAAGTTGTCCTTGTGACATGCTGTCACTTCTCAAGCTTCAGTAGAAATCTCAAACGTTTTCAAGCTCCAAATATATCTGTGTATTAAGGGATGCTGTAAGATATTCCAAATAAAGATCTGACCTTTTCTAAAACTGCATGATTTAGCACATGATATTCTTAACAGTCAAAATGTTCATGTTTTCCTCTAGTGATGTAGTGTTTTAAAGAGCAGCTATCCCTATTTTCCAATGCTTGAGTAAATTATCATGTTTCTTCTATTGCATTTTCCAGATTTTAAAGCACTTAAAAGTTTGTGAGTACAACACATGCCTTTTATTAATAACTAACCTAAAACAATGACTTAACTCTTACTAAAATAGTTGTATGCAGTAAATTGTTAAATATAGCAAAGGTCAGAGAATTACTTTAATACTTAATTAATGATTTTTAAATGTCAGCAGTAGATTAATGATGTGTTAAACCAATCAACTTCAAAACACTCCAGCAAGCTAAACTATTTCCACTCTTTCTCGATATCTCCATCCGTTCATTTTAAAAATACTAATTTTCTGGATGCTGTTATATCGGAACCATGTTAGGACAGTAATTTTTTTCTTATTTTTGTGAGCAATCCATTTTATTTAAAGTTAACAAGGTTATTAATTTCCTTAAAGCACTCTTAAAAACCTTCATCAAATTATCTTCATTTCTGTAGTTTCTGATCTGAAGTGCTTATTTGAAAGCATAAAGCAGCTGTGTCTAGCTTTATGGATATTGTTAGAAAAGCAAACATTAAAGCTGAGTTAAAATACTGATACCACTAAGGCTAAAATCTAAAATTACTGTAGCAGCAAGTAAATTTGGAACAAAGCAAGTCAATGGTCATCCTTAAATCTCTCTTTTATTATAAAGATTTTTTTCTTTCCTCACTTCAACCCACAGCTACACATATTCTTCTCTATAGTGCTATAACTTCATGTAGTCCTAAGGACCTGTTCTGCTCTAGTTTCTCATTCCCATCCTTTCTGTCACCTGAATATCATCACTGTAAAACTACCAAGACAAAACAAAACAAAAAAAAAACCACAACAAAAAAAAAACCTAGGGAATGGCATAAGGGTGACAACAAGTGAAGAAGCAGGAAACAGGAACCCACCAGCACTGGAAGCATAACAAGGGAAATTATTATGTGACGTGGGCTAAAGACCTTCAAAATAAAAACAGAGGTCAAAATGACTCAAGCAATTATCATTTGGAATAAAAATCATGCGTAACCAGTACTAGCTGCTCTCACCTATTGAAACACACCCAGAATTTTAACCACTGAAGAAAACTGTTTCTCAAATAAAGATGTTGCATCCAAAATGATGTGTACCTGCACTGGACTTTTCCTTCAAGCAAGACAAAAAACTCGTCGCATCAGCAGGTATTTTTATTTGGTAGTATCAAGTTTACATTTTAACTGAGGATGGTGAAATGAAATATCTGATTCTAGAGAAAAGGTAGTATTTCAGAGTCTTGAAATACGAAATTTTTTAAGTATTTTACTTTGCTTCACTATTATGCATAAAGAGTGAGTGGATGTTTCAACTTTTGATAGAAAAGGTATAAGAGGATATAAAAATGGAAGGGCAAAAAGCAGTGTAAGAATGTATGAAACTTTCATAATTACTGCAGAGAAAAAGATAAAACAGGATGCAGCAAAAATCAAGTTACAGACTTCAGAATTGTAACAGACCATAAAGAGAAGACAAAATTTACATTTTTATGGGAAACTATAAAGGAACCTGAGGCAGAGTGATATTCTGCAGCTAGAGAAAAAAGACAATCATTTTAGGAGCTGTGTTTTCAGGACTGATACTCTTCAGACAATCAATAGCTACACACAATGGAAGACTTCTAGATATGCCTGGTAGCATTAATCAACTGAGAAATACCCTTGCAAGAGCTGAAAGGTTTATAGTCCAATCTTCTTATGATGACATTACGGAACAGATTTAGATCACCTCATTTAGGTACACAGGAAAATAAGGTGATCTGGTTTAATGGAAAGAAGCATATGCCTCTTAAGATTTTGAGATGGGAGATCCTTTCCCTCTATATTATGCAGACAATCTCCTCCTTTCTTTCTACTGACTATAAAGAGCATTTATGGACTTGCTTTTAAGAAGTCTGGTTCCTGCTCCATCTGAATTTTATTTGCAAATAAGGTACTTATAGCGATGAATTAGATCCTCCCCAACTTTTAAATATGAATTTAAATAGCTAAATATCTATCTTTAAAATACCTAAATTTTGTCTACCCTGTTACTACACTGTACATGTAAATTAGAAAAAGTTTAGTAAAAAAAGTTTAGCAAAAAAAGTTAGGCAACAAATATGCAAATTAAAAGAAATGACCACCATCTTACAATCAGTAACTGAGCCATCTTCTGTGCTTCTCTTGTCAATGGATCCACAATAGCAACAACATCATAGAATGGCTCATCCTGTTGGGGATTGACTTTTACTACACTGGTAAAAAAAAAAAATATAGTATGAGAAAATAAATTACATGAAAACTCTAAACTCCATTTGTGGAAATAAGAAACATTTTTAGGTATGAATTTGGAATATCAGAGGCACTTTAGATTTCACTGCTCATGGAAAAGTTTTCCTTGTTTCAATCAGCAACCCTTATTGTTTCTTGTGATGTCACTAGAAAAGCTAAACATTAACAGCAACTAAAGATTTAGCATTAATCTACATAGATCCATACCGGTTGTTGATTAAATACATGCCCCATAACAAAATTCATCAAATAAAATCTTGCTGCATGTTTTCCTTTTAAAAATGGCCTTCTAGTCACCAGTCTACAGTTTCCTTTACTGATAGCTATAAGCATCACATTTGACAAGTGCTGGCAGTGCCACAGTTTTAAAAAAAACAGTGGGAAAAACAGCATCTGAGAAGTGTAAAACTTGATAGATTGGATAAGCTTTATGCATTCCAGAAAATAATTTAGTTTGATAAACTTGATTAGACTAAGTAAAAAAGACCCTAGTTAAAGTACTCTGGATCTACAGGAAGGAAATGTTAGTAAACATCACTTAAAAACATGCTGTAAATACACAAAATGGACTATCTGAATTATTTTTCTATAAAATATAGACCCAGAAATGTGACTACCATTAGAGAGTCAAATTCCCTCCAATATGTAGCGTAGTACTGACTTTTATTAGTATAACTTTGGAAAAGGTGTTAGTCATTTAAAACAGACTACTGAACACTGTTATACTGCTATAGTCATTTCATTCTTTGTATATTCAACAACAGGGCCAGCCCATTGGCACAGCACACTACAGCACCTTTACCAGTAAAGCTAGCAGGGATTTGAAAATAGCAAAGATTTTTATTTTGATCAGAGTTCTTGTATTATGTTCTTTTAAAAAATGTACCTGTCTGCTTCAGAAAGCTTACCCCAGCTAAGCTTAAATTAAATCCAGCTACTGTTAGTATCCCATTACAAAGAGGACAGGATTCACAGATGCACATCCTGATATTTTAGGTCTCATTCATTATGATGACAACAAAAGATGATGCTTAGGGCATATTCACTTTCTAAATCTTGTATCAGAAACACAAGCGGCCAACACACAAGTACAGAAATGACACTAATACGAGCTCACCAAGTTTAAATCTGTTAGATTATGACAGTGTGTTCAGGTTTTCTTAAGGAATTAGGTGCCAGTGAGCCCTATTAATTTACATTTGAACGCAATTTAGCTCTTTATTTAGGTATGGTCAAGAATGACACTGCTAAGTCACAAACTTATACAGGAATAAGCATGTGTAGATCAGCTTTGACAATATGACTCAAGGTACACAAATAGAAACAGCTGTGCTAGAGTTTTCCACATTAATGAAAATTAGTGGGGGCTTCTTTTAGCTCTAATTTGTGAAACTGTTTCTAACATTTTAGTAAATGTATGAACTCCAAGTTTTTCAACTCCAGATCACCACTTCTGTTCATACCAATTGCAATCACTTTTTTAGCAAAGGATAAGACTGGAAAATCATTAGGTATTCCTAGATATTTATGCTAGGGCAGATGAACAAGTTGTTCATACAACCACAGAATCAACAGCTTCTTTTAAAACTGGACTACTTACTCAAGTTTCTGAAGACATGTCATCAGTACATTTTAATTTTAAAGTATTATAAATGCAATAACACGAAAGAGAGAACTTACCTATGCTGTTCTTTGAGTAATTCAACATCCTGTCTGATCTCTGTTTTCGGCAAAGATGACAGTAGGGCATCTATTTTCATAATCAAATCACTGCCACTGTAGTAAGTCAGGCATATATAATTTGTTTTTCATTAGAAGTAAAACATACACATTTTAATGTATGTCTGTCTGCATAATGGATATTTTAAAAGCCCACATCCCAAACCTGGACTGTCTGAAATGATTGTCACCTCAAGATTTGTAGCTTCAAATAAAATCTTTAGCATGACTATAACGAAGAACCACTACTGCCTTACAGCTTGTGAACTGTACACTTCTAAAAATTAAGTGATGCAGAACTAGAAGAATTGCCATTCGGCCTCACAGTTTGCATACTGCAATACGATGACATTTACAGCTCTTTATTGAGCATTCTGGTGTCTTTATTTGGGCAACCTGGTCTAGTGGAAGATGTCCCTGTGCATGATAGAAGGTTAGAACTAGATGACTAAGTTCGCTTCCAACCCAAATCATTCTATGTATTTTATTTCTTACTGGAATTTCCTTAGAAACTTTAGTATAAAATCATAGAATGGCTTGGGTTGGAAAGGACCTTAAGATCATATAGTTCCAACTCCCTTGCCATGGGCAGGCATGCCTCACCCTAGACCATGTCACCCAAGGCTCTGTCAAATCTGGCCTTGAACATTGCCAGGGATGGTGCATTCACAGCTTCCCTGGGCAGCCCATTCCAGTGCCTCACCATCCTCACAGTAAAGAACTTCTTCCTCATATCTAACCTGAACTTCCCCTGTTTTAGTTTGAGCCCATTAGCCCTTGTCCTATCACTGTAGCCCCTGACAGTTCTCTTTCAGTGTCACCAAGTCTTTACACTTGATTAAATAGGTTTTGCTTCTCACTAGTTATTTTCTCAATATTTCTATCTCTCCCTGATTTTGTTTTTCTGGTAGTTATTCTTTCAGTTGTGACAGTCCTTCCAGATGACAGAAATGACAGTTAAGACACAGAAAGTCAATAGACATTGTAAGAATAATATAATTCTGCTCTTTTCTTTGAACACAAACTGGATCCTTATATTACAATCTGGTTAGAACTCATCTTTACACTTCAATTAACAGATGTGTGAATGCTGTCTAGCAAGGTGTCAGAACACCACACTGCCCACACCTCTACATGCTCCTTTTCTAATGATTCCCAAAGACAATGCACTTTTTAACTTCAAATACCAATACTCAGATATTATTGTGGTTTTAAGATGCACTGGATCTTATCAAGCTTAGTCTCATTATAATTACAGTTAAGTAAACAAAAGCTAGAAGGTATTGTTTAGTTAGCTGTACTCTTCTCTTGGTTCTAAGTACAGTGAAAGCAGATGAAGTGTTTGAAGTAATTTAGCAGATCTGCACAAATGTTATGAAGCAAGTTGGAGAGGACATAGATATAATCCTTTGGACACACAATAATCTCATTTATGCCTTAGCCTCATCACACATATGACCAATGATAAAAGTGTGCACATCTCTTGAATAACACAGGGTACCTTTTTATTCTGCTCTGTGCTGCAACAAGGAGGTAGCAAAGAGGCTGTCAGCTGCAGGGTAAACAACACATGCAGCTGCAATTCAACATATACTGTTTATATATACAGTGGAAAACTACGTTAAATAGCATAATTAGCCATGCAAAATGATGATGCAAAATTCAGCAAATGTGCCATTTCTTCTAGAAAATAGAGCAATGGCTTGAGTATGTAAGTATACTAAGCCTGTCAAGGAAATGCTAAAAAGGAAATGAGGGACAGTTAAACTTGTCTACATAGAAGTACTCAGATGCTAAGTAAGGAGACAGCAAATACATATCACACAAACAACAAACACTTTAAGTGCTGTTAAAGTGTATATATGCAAGCACATAGTATGAAGAGTACTGTGACCCTATATCTGAACCTTTGTTTGTATTTCCCATGCTTTTGCAAAATTATTAATTTGTCATAGGCAATAAACATGGTAGTATATCATAAAGCCTCAAAATGCAAAAGAATTTTACCTTTTACTACTGTTTCCCATCTCTTTGACAATAGCTTTAATCTTCTCTGCTGAGGTACTGTATGTTATCTTTTCCAACAAATTAAAGTCTTCTGCATAGAATTCATTTTCATCTAACGGACCCAGTACCTTAGGCAGAGATAAAGTGTTACTAAGCATAGAATGTTCCAATGATGTTTCTTCTGTAAGCAAAAATATACTAAAATTTTAAATGAATAAACAATATTCAATATGCACCCCCCAGCACTCATCAATATTATTAACTATATATTACTAAACTGTATAGTAACTATACAGGATTAGGTTTCTACAGTTATAAAATTACAGTTAATTATCAGTCATAAAGAACAGCTGCAATGGAAATATCCATGATATTCTTCATTATATATACCTATGCAAAGGACCACACTATTTAGAAATAACAAATCTAAGACAATTTTAACTGAAATTCCAATTATTATCTGCCAACCACTCTCTTTAGTTGTTTAATTCAGTGAACACAGTATTTCTCAAGGTTTCTCAAATGAAGCAGAATGGATAGAAAAGAAGAAAACAGCAAAGGATGAGGAATGTAGGATATGCAGAGACAATAAACAGAACCACTTTTTTTTGGTATCTGAAGGAGAAGAAGGTGCCTTGAAGTCCCAGAAAATAGCCTTTAGAATGTTGTTTGGATTTCATATTCATAGTCCACCAGGCTAAAATAACCCAAATCAACTTTAAGAGCCCAAAGGGCTCCACATATGTAGAATATCATGATGTATATTTGGTGCTGAGTCCCCCCCTCCCAAATTTCAATTTCTTTCTAGAAATGAGAGGTTATCTAGTAAAATTACACTTGTGAATAATTAACAAATTTTAACAATACATGAGATAGAGAAAACCATAATGTGATTATGAAATACCATGCTACTTTTGTAGAAGTCATAATTAGAAAAAAAAAAATAATTTGCGCACAAACACAAAACTTCAGTGCTGAAATAGCAAGGACAGAAATGAAGGATATCTCACGTCGTTTTTAAAAGTAATCTTTTAAAGTGAAAACACACTTTCAGATAGATGAATATATATTATCAAATTTATCCAAGTATTTTAAAGAAACTTATTTCCTCCAAACTTAAAATATGACATTATTTGAGGGCTTTTTTTAGGCATGGAATACAGTAACAACCGTTTATAAAATAACATTGCATATTTTGGTGTGTCTGGGAGAACAAAAAAGCCAACACAACTCTTCTGTGCTTAATCAACAAAAACGCTTTCTGTGGGTTTGTTAGTGATTTCAGTTTCATCTCAGAAGACAAATAGGATGTGCAAGAGCAACTAAAATGACAATTTAAAAGGAGTTTCTAGGAGTGACATGTCAAAACAGTACCTCTATGTTTTTCTAATGGTAGAGGAATAAATGGAAAATATAACACAGATAACTCAGAGTAGTTTGTATAAATGGTATTTGTAATGTAAGGTATTGACTGTCATTAACAAGTTCTAAATAGTGAACTCAATATTATGGGTTTTAACCACAGTTCAGCAATAGCCATACCTTAATTAAGGCTATTAGTTTCAGAATATAAATACAAGAAACTGAAACAACAAATATACTGTACCTTTGTTCGAACACTAAGAATTAAGACTAACAGTTTAATATTTATAAACAATGTGGGGTTTTACAGATTGGAATACTACCCCAGTCAATGTATTTTTTTTTTTTTAATTATATAAGCAATATTTTATCCTACCTCAAACATGTAAAATATAGGTAACTTCAGGATCAAAAAATGTTATTAAATATCACTTGTAAGGCATTAAATATTAATGTAGCGAAAGAATTTTGTAGGATTAACTCAAGTAGCTGTGGGAGTGATGACATATGTACCTAGCAGCTTCAATGGAATAGAGATAGTAAACAAATTAGGAGTAAAACAAAATAAAAAACAAGGGAAACATCCATACCATTCTCTAACAACAGGCTGAATAAGTGGGAAATCAATATAACGTGTTTTCTTTACCTTGCACCTGAAGGTCCACGACGTAAATAGCTACAGAAAGACTGAGAGATGACTTAATTTCTTTCTTACCCTGCCATTGCTTATAACAGCCATTTGCCCAGGAAGCAGCCTAAGAACCTCCTGGCAGAACATCTGGTGGGTTTTAATTATATCCAATCCTAAAGTGTTGTACTTCTTCTCAAAAGTACTGTCATCCATTCCCTAAAGCAAAGGTAAAGTATGAGATGATAATTTCAGCAAAAAAAGATTTTGTAATAGCTGAGGTAATCAAAATTTTCTTCAAGTTACGTAGTAATGCAAGAATCACCTCAGCTGTAGTGTAAGAACATGACTGATGGTGTGGAGCCATGGTCTTCCAACTAGCTAGTGTGCAGTTTTTACCTTTGGGAAACTGTGAATAACCATGAGAGGAAAGCTGAGCCTGAGGTTAAACACTTTTTCTATGATCCAGAACATAGCTGCATGAAAAAGAACTTTCAGGAAAGAGGTATAAAAAAGTCCATAATGCTCTAAAACCCTAATAGTCATTTTAACGTGGTGATTGGATACAGCTTTAAACATGCTTCAGGATAGCAAATATCATCCAGTTAGACACATAACAGATCAACATTCAAAGTGGGGAAAAAAAAATGCTGGAACTTTGCCATGCTTACAATGGCACTGTGTCTCACCTGTCAAAATAATCTTGCTGTATTAAATGCTACTGATATGTATTCCTTAATTAGAAGCACACAGACCAAGCAGATAAGACTAATTCAGATAATACACTGCTTAATTAGCTGCCTTTATGTCATTCAAAATTTACTAGACAATGAAATAAGAGCACGACCCAATTAGTTTTCCAATATGGTGCCAGCAAGTTCTCTTAGTCTTCCAAATCTTCCTATTTAAAAACACTAAAATTTACAGCTCTATCTGAAACAGAAAGTGTAGCTTGCGGCTGTTATTTGACAACTCAGCTCCACTTTACATTTGAAATCAGCAAAATTTACATTTTAAACCAACGAATTTTCATAAAAACACACTATAAAATATTAGCCAGAAGTACACAATGCTCATTAACCTTAACCTCTTCAGTCTGCGCCTATTACTGCTCACAACCACAACAGCACGGTAAACATGGTTACTTCTGAAGTCTTAATTCATTACAAATATTATACTGTAATTCTGAGTGAGAGCTTTAAAAACAAAAAAAAAAAAAGCAATAACTAAAATTCAACTATTTGTCTCAATAATCCAGTATCTGTACTCTGTATTTTTCAATACTCTCATATTTTCATCCTTTAAAGAAATTCTCCATTCTTCCATCACATAAAAGTTGCCACAAACTCAAATCTGCTTGAGCAGAAAAGGTACAAGGGTTATAAACTTCATAGCATTTGGCCAAACACTATTATTCTCAAAATCTCCTTACAATAAAATACATGTGAAGTGAAAAAGAAAGTAGTCTTAATTGATTTTGCACTCACTGGGACGAGGAATTTAGCAATTTTAGTTCCAGCAGCAAGGGATTTTGCTGTCTCTTCCTTACTGAGTTTACTTAGGAAACTTTTCAAGTTGCTGTTGCTCTGGGTTAGAAAAGCAGTCAAAATTCCTCTTGCAATGGCTGTGTTATCTTCCCTTATTTTTGATGAAGGGTTGTTCAAAATCCCAACTCGTATATGACTGCTTGTTTTCTGTAAAGAAAAATACAGAATAATACACGATTTTAAAGTTCCATCTGTTGTTACCTAATGTATTTGTATCTATTATAGTTTTGTACAATGCCCTTAAGTATTTAAATTATTGCAGCTCTTTGTCTTTAGAAAACAGACATCAATGCCTATTTCAAAACTTTAACTAGGAGTAAAAATGTTATTAGTAAGGATTTACCTATTCCATAATATGTATTTTAAATGAAAGATTGGGGTTTTTTATAAATATTCTGCAGAAGGATATTTTTAACACTTTAAAGACATACACAAGTGTTCATTTACAGACTTCAGAACTGGCTTTGCAGATGCCTTTCTGTTTTTCAAAAAACTATCAAATAAAGCATAAAATAAATAAAAGAAAATTTATCCACTCATCACTTTAATCTTAATAGCAGGTAAAGCTAATGATGCCACTTAAATTTTACTACCGTGACGATTCTAAGGTATGATCAAATAGCATCACTCGCTGAAGAAAAGGTAAATGGACATTACTGCAGTAAAGAATACACAAATAAGGAATGTTATCATTGGTATACAACATATTTAAGCTGCAAACTTTAAATTGCAGCTCTTGAGAAGAGTTTTGTTAAAACATTTATTCAAAAAGTTTGAAAATGTGTACTTTAAACTGTTTCTGAGAAGTGTGTCCTTGCTGCAAAGAAGACAAGCAGCACACTTGGCTACATTACAAGACATACAGTAAACCAATCAAGGGAAGTTCTTACTCTCTTCCACTCAACACTTGTGAGGCTGCACTTGGACTGCTGCATCTGGTTTTGGTCCCCCCACTGCAGTAAGGACATTTTGATGCTGGAGAAGCTTCAGAAAGGTCTACACCAGGTAGTAGTAATAAGCCCTAAGGGCCTGCGAGGATATATTGAAGAAGTTTGGCAAAGAGAAGGCTACAGAGAATGCT
Organism: Psittacus erithacus; assembly: GCA_009867235.2. Classification (NCBI taxonomy): domain Eukaryota; kingdom Metazoa; phylum Chordata; class Aves; order Psittaciformes; family Psittacidae; genus Psittacus; species Psittacus erithacus. The sequence continues at coordinate 16,940 of WYDI02042652.1, forward strand.
AATAGCAGCCAGCAACTACTTAACAGTGAGAGGAAAAACACGAGAGGACTGAACTCTTTGCAGTAGTGGCAAAGAGTATAACAAGGCGTAATGGTCATAAATTTTGGCCTGGCAGGAAAAACTACACTAGGAAGGCAGCGCAACATCAGAGCAAATTGTCAAGTGAGGCAATGGAGTTGCCACCCTGGAGACTTTCAGGACTTCTTCAGACAAACTTACAGCTGACCTGATCCAATGTTGGCAATAATCCCAGTTGGACTGAGAGGCCAAACTAGATGCCTCCAGAGGTCTCTTCCAGCTAAGACATCTCAAGTTTTTACAAATGAAGTAAAAATATGTTAGTAGTTTTCAAAATATTATGTATTAACTGGGATAGTTGTCGTGGTTTAAGCTTAGTTGTAAATTAGAAAACCATGTAGCCTGCTCGCTTCGCCCCCACAATCTGTCCTCCCCCCCCTCCCCACTCCCAAAGGGATGGGGAGGAGAACAGAAAGAATGCAACCCCCATGGGCCGAGACAAGAACAGTCCAGCAACCAAGGCACAACACAAACCACCGCTGCCACCACCAACAACAATAAGGGAAATAACAAGGGAAGAGAACACAATCACTCACCACTCGCCGCCCGAGCAGAGATAGAGAGAGAGAGCGAGAGCTAGCCCTTCCGGGTAGCTCCCGATTTACATCCTGGGCATGATGTACTATGGTATGGAATACCTCTTTGGCTAGTTTGGGTCAAGTGTCCTGTCTCTGCTTCCTCCCAGCTTCCCCGCCTCCCAGGGCAGAGCATGAGGCTCAGAAAGCCCTTGGTTAGTGTAAACATTCTAAGCAGTAGCTAAAAACATCGGTATTATCAGCACTGTTCCCAGATTGAAAGTCAGAAACAGCACTGCACCAGCTACTAAGAAGGATAAAAATGACTGCTACTGCTGAGCCCAGGACAATAGTTAAAAGTCAGCTCCTTTCAGCCACTTCCCCTCCCAGATTCTTGCATGCTTTTCTTCAAATGCCGACGGTAGTCATGTGCAAGATGTGTCAGTGTCAGTTCTATACCTACCAGAAATTCTACTAGACCCTGATCTGACAGACTAGAGGGACTGGAAAGGAGTAGAGAACCTCCATACAAAGCAATGAACTTCAAAAAAACCCCGTGTTTTTTTGTCTTTCTGTCATGAAACTTGTCAATCACTAGACCAAGTAGTTTACATGCGGTTAATCTAAATCAAATCTACCAATAAGAATTAAGATAACCAATTAAACTGCCATTTCATAGAAGATCCAGCAAGCCTTGTTGGCTTTTTCTAATGTCTTTCCTAGATTCTCCTTACTAACACGTGGGAGCTTGCCCAGACAGCTCTCACTTCCTAGTAGGGACCTACAGCATATTTTCCCTGCTGAAGGGGTGAAAAAATAAAACTATAGAGGAATACATCTGTGAACCTCAGGTCACAGATCTAGCAGTCAGATAAATGTTTTTCTGTAACAAGTACTTGTACTACATATTCCTCTTTGCAGTTTTTAAAGCTTATTTTTAAAGACATATTTGGTATCACACACTCCCTGCAACATACCAATTTTATAATTCCCTTAGGGTGGTTCCTGTTTCATTCCTGACTAGTTAAATCTAGACGTTTTCCCAATTTTATTCTAATCACTCTTCTAACTTCCCCAGAACTGAGGTTATTTTTTTTTGTCATTTATATTTACATGACATTTACCTGCGTACTCTAAGTCCTATTATTAATACTGAGGAATCTAATCAAACTCTTAAATGTGGATAATTCTCCTAGCACATAAAAATACAAATTAAAAAAATTAATCTGTCTCAGAAGCATACAAACAGGATGTGAAAAAAAATGTTACTTCACAGCCACAACTATGACATGCAATACAGAACACTGCATAATAGTTCATATTATTCTAACTTCCCCAGCCCAGGAAACACAGTAGGTTACCTCATGGCAGAAAGTCCGTAATCGGGAAGAAATGAGAATCCATAAACTAAATAATCATTTACAGGCCTGTAAGATGCCAGCATTGCAGGAGAGTAGAGTAAAACGAAAGCATAGCAGAACACACACATGTAATTCTGCATATGACCCACAAAAATAATTCTTATTACACTTTTATTTAAGAGTACAATTTTTGAATGTCCACAGTGTTGTTAAGAATATACTCATAATAATTATCTTAATAAAAACTGCTAGAAACTCACCAGGCTTTTCAAGGCATTAGAAAGCAGCCGTCTCCCAGCTGGCTTATCAAAATCAGCAACGATCCAGACAGTAACAGCATATAATGCATCTTCATCTGAAAATTAAAGATAATCGTGCCTTATATACTGGAGAATCTTCTCATGAATAATGAATTAATTTTCTTTGAGATTTTGATGTTCATGTGTATATTTTCTGACTTCAACTATAAGACTAATCTTTGCCACATCAGAATCTTTTACCCTCTAAATAGAAATAAAATCCTTAGGAGGTAATTTATCATGTTACTATGAAAGAGTCACTAAAATAGGCAATCTGCTGTTTTATCACTGAAACAAGATGGCCCTAAATTGTAAACTAGCTCCAATTAACAAGACCTGCTTTATCCTAGGCTTCTTTTGAACATTTGCTGGAGACTGGTCATATAGCCAGAAAAGAAAAAAATTAAAATGAGTTAGACCCATTCACTTCCCCCATCAGCAAAGGGAGAGTCCTTTAACCAAAGGCAGGGCAAAATTTACAGTTTCTGTACACAAACAGGAACATACTAAATACAGTCAAAAAAGTAAATTATTGTATAGGTTTGTATGCAGAAAATCCCCCTTTTTTTCTTGGTCTGTAGTGTCCTGACCTTTATTTATCATAGAAGGGCAACGGTACATGAAATATTCTGCAAATTATCTGTAGAATATCAGTCTATTCGGGTCTATGATATAACCCCTAAAAGGTAATACGTATCAACGGGAATTTTACGGTGTTCTGCTGAGATTCTAGGAAGAGATTATTATTGAGCGCTGCCGCGGTCTAGAGAAACACACTGAAGACAAAGATTTGAAATGGAGATTCCAGCTTAAAGGTTAGGGGTTTTACACAAGAGATTTGAACCTTAGAAATGAACCTACAGATTGAAAGCCAGTTATCATGTGACAGCTAGCTGGGATGTCCTTGTGGTTGTAGACAGAGAATCAAACAGAATCAATTTTATTCTAAAGAAAAATAAGTTTATGGCATTTCTTTCTGATAATGGAATAAGCAAAGATTATGAATATTGCATAAAGAAATACTGCTAATAAGGCATGAAATCAACTATCCCTTAAATTGTAGGAATGCCCAATTCTGATACGGATATTATAAAGACTATACATTCATCACTTGATAATGCTGCAACTAAGAGTCACTTAAAAACTGAATATAGTCTCTTTAACATCCTCAAGTAAAACCATGTTAGTAAGGAAACTGCAGAAGTCTTATAAAGCTTTTTAACTTCAAGTTTGTGAAACAAAAAACAACTACCCACATCATCCATCCCATTTTAAAACCACAAAATCTAGACTAGCCTGTTAATTACAATTTATAATATTAGGATATGATCTGGTTCCTGAAAGAAGATACAGGGATATCAGGAAATTTATTTATTTACACGTGATCCTTGGGGTACTTACTTACTTAGGGTATTTTACTGGCAAATTACAATAATTTGTAATGACCACATATATGTATAAATATAACACCCATACAGAAAATTAATATACCCTTTTTTGTAAAATACTTCATGCTGTCAGAAATCACAGCACTTTTATCTTGTGAGTCCAAAAAGGAGAAAGTAGAGAAGTCGTTCACATCAAATGGAACTGCAAAATGTAAAATACAACATGTTAGACTTAGAAAAAGGAAAACCATAACAATGGCCAAGCAGAGAAAAGTAGTTACCAGATGTAGATCTGAAATGTATGTATCTTTTCTCTGCTCCAAGAATACTGGGGTTTATACGGGAAACTACATTGTGCTGATCCATGAGAAAATCTATTGCATTCATATGATCATTTAATAAATCCTGTCATAAAGAGAGAAACATTAAATCTACTTTTAGTTTCAAGACAAAAAAAACTAAGTATGTGTACAATCTTTCAACTGAGATTAAAGCTTCCACATGCACCAAGTTATGGAAAAGTCAAAAACATATACATGTCATACAGATAATATTTCAAAATAGCAGATAGATATCTTTCAATGAACAACTTCAGTACATTCACAGGCTCTGGCTGAAAAAATTCTATAAAATTACTACATGCTTAGTTGATCCTTCAGTCTAGTATAATCTAAATGCACTCATTCAAAATCATGACTAAAAATTAATGTAACAATGTAATTTCACTTGTGATATTATTAATTTCAAACCATCTCATTATAAAAAGTTAATATATAAACATGGCTCAAGTGATTCACTGTTTAAATATTTCATCTTGCATTCATTCAGAAATGTTAAACATACCATGAACACTGCCCTCTGGAAGATTCCGGTGGCATCAATAATCCTCTGGAGAATAAGAGTCTCTAACTCTGCAGCACCCATCTCTTCTCTGTTAAAGGGCACGCCATTAAACAGAGCTTGAGGCAATGGACCCAGGCCACTCTTTTTATAAAAAGTTGCTCCTGCCTGATCAGATCAGAAATATCACAGGATTAAATAAGACCATGGCTGACTTATGCAAAAAATGAAACTAGTCTCAAGAGTTCATGAACTCTAATCTTCAAGCATTACTCATTGTCACGATTTCTCTTAAGTAGCAGGGACAAAACAGGAAATGTTTGGAAACCAAACAGGACACATGGGACTTATTTCTCAAATAGAATGGCAAAAGAAATTGTAGATCAATATATGGTGGTTTAAAACTTTCGTTTTATCTTCTTGATGAGAATCTTATTTTGATTAATATTCTTAGCAAAAACTATTAAGTAAATAACATTGGAGAAAGACCTTAAGAAAGTCAGTTTCAGATGAATAACAAGACCTTTTACCCAAAGAAAGCCCTCCCCAAACTTAAAAGGCTTTTATGTTCAGAAGCAAAGCCTTATTTGCTAAGAAAACAGAACAAGCTGATTTTTGCTCAGAGAAAATTCAGTTAGACAAATACAAATACATTGTAAGTAATTCCCCCTTCCTATTCTTTCATCCTTCGTGGTATTTTTAGGTATATATTTCAGCAGAAAATTGCCTACATAATCGATTATAGATAAAAATGTCTTCTCTACAGCCTTTAAATCAAAATCCATAGCTGTCTCTCCCAAGAGAAATTATAACCAGAAAGCGTAATTGAAGGAAACTATTATTTGCCTAGAAGACCACGCTTCAGCTCCTTGCCCAGAAGACACAAGTAAGCTTCTGAAGCCCAGGACAGGCCCCTTGACATGCTCACTAGAAAAAAACCTTAATGTCCTGAATGCAGCAGGCAGAGTAATAATGCAGATACCCTTTCAACAGTTCCACTAATGACTGAATGAAAATGGCTGAAGAAAATTTTTGACTCAAAGATACTGTATGTATTTGCTTTAACATTTAGCAATCTTTCAGCTTGACAAATACAATAGATTGTGCACTGCAGCATCTCTTACCACACCTCCCAACATACCTTTCTCTCTTCATCATATTCAGAATGAGTATCTAATATGCTCTGAACATCAGCATGTGGGTATTCTCTTCTAAGAATATCTTTCACGTGATTTACTGTTAGAACATTTCCACCTTTCACTTCATGGTACATCTGTAAGAATTGTAACAAATAAAAAATGTAATAAATTATCATAATATAACTAAATTAATAAAAATAAAAAAATTATATCTTTTTATAGTGCTCCAGTAAATTTTATATCAGTATACTTTTATATTGGTTTTATTGCTATATTGCATTTTTTATACTGCTTTAGTAATTATCACAATCACACATATGCGCAATCTTCCATCAGAGCACTGTTCTGATTAATCTATTATTATACTTTTAGTCTAAATCTGAAGTGGCAAAGGAAATACATTTATGTGAGCTGAACGTGAAAGGTTATTTCTCCCCACTGATTAGAGAAGGAATCTAAATTCTTACTATAAGCTACTGAACCATGGGTAGTTACCTGAAGCTATATGGGATGAATCCAAGCCTGAATTAGTGAGTAATACTTTTTTCCTATGGTGACAATTCTTCCTTACCAATGCTATTATATTTCATAGCACAAAATTTTACGACTTTGATCAAACTTACAAAAGAAATTTGAAGTGAAAATTTTTCAATCTATTTCTTTTCAAATGAGGAATAATACCTTTCTCCCTACAGCTCTGAACATCTCAACTCTGTATATTATTGATTCTGGTTTTGCTAGCTTTAAATTGTATTTATCATTCCCTCCTCTTTGTATTATGAAACGAAGTAAACATAAGAACACAACATTTTAGAAAGCACTCTGTAAATTGGTATTTTGTCATCTGGTCATGGATAATAGTCACACGCTTATCAGCTTCCTAACACTTGTGGATTTCTATTTCTCTTCCAAGGTACTCCTAGTTACCTCAATTCCTTTCATCTTAAGCTCTCTGTATTTGTCCGTGACATTAGTTTCTAGGCATTCTGAACAGACTGATAGAAAGAAAAAAAATTAAGCATTAATACAATATTCTCTGATACAATTTTGCCTGTAGAGACTTCAATTAGACTGCTCACTTTATTTCTCTCCATTCATCTCTGAAATACCTGTCTTTACACAAACCTGCATTCTCTCACACATAAAACCAGTCTCATTCATTAAGCTGCAAGTCTGGAATATTTCTATATTTTCTACACCAATGAACAGCTCAAGCATGAACAAAAAAGAACTTATCTTGCTCTGTTTCACCTTCTAAACTAGAGAACAACCAAGGGTTTTTCAAAGCTTGTAACACTGCCAAAATGATATTAACATGCCTGTACTCCAAGAGATACAGAACACAAAGACAACCACACTATGTTAACACAAATAATACAGAACAATTTTTCACAAGAAAATACTGAAAGGTGTAAGGCATGCATCTACTTTTCTAGATTCTTGACGATAGCCTGCAGATAGGTAAAATGACAAGAGCAAGTCATCCTGGATCCTGGAAGACGAAAGAATTTCTGCAAATCTTTCTATAGCCTATCAATGCTATACATGTTTTTAATATTTTACTTCCATGTACAGTAAATGCAAACTTATGAAGTTGTCACAAGGTAGCAAAATCCTAACTATATAGAAAGGAAATAAAAGTAATAAGTCAAAGGTGATTTCTTGTGAAAGCACTCACATTAATTATTGAGGTAAAGGCTTGAGAGGCATCGGATTCCTCCACAATGTAATTAAAAGTTCTCCAAAGAGCTATTCCAGCATCTTCATTTCCACCAATTTCTTCTTTTGTATTTAAAATGAAAACAAATCCAATTCTATAAGCAAAAGAGTTGACACATTTTAAATCAATATCAGTTTCACACACATTCTAATACTGACAATAGAAGAACAAGACATTGTGGTCAAGTAACCTGTCCAGCATGTAGGGATGAAGAAAACACCTGTACTTAGGTGGTGGCACCATGACTGCATGCAGTGACACTGAGGATGCCAGTTATGCAGTCTTCATCAGGTTTCCTAGCTTATGCTTAGGTTATCAACTATGTACTGATTTTGGACATCTTTTCTCCCATTTAAAGCTGACCATAATGAAGATTTCCCTAAATCAGTAGGATTTACTCACAGCCCTTTCTCTCCTTACCTGCCTGAAGGTTATGACATTCTTTACATTCTTGCCATTATCTCTCGAATGCTTAAGTCTTTGTTTTAGTCTGGTCACTGTCTGTCTTTTATTTTTCCTGAGCGTCTTGAATAGCTGCATGTAGACAGCTAGGGTCTTGATGTCCTGTCATTAATACATGACATTCTTACTAGCCCTTCTTTTGCCTTTTCTACCCTCTGCGGTTTTCGCCACACTCAAACTACCATTCATTTCCCAATCACACCAGTTTTAACACATCTACTACAAGTTGCCCAGAGAAGTTGTGGCTGCCCCATCACTCGCAGTGGTCAAGGACAGATTGAATGGGCTTTGAGCAATCTGGTCTAGTGGAAAGTGTCCCTATTCATGGCAGGAGGGTTGGAACTAAATGATCTTTAAGGTCCCTTCCAACCCAAACCAGTCTATGATTCTATGACATAATCAGTTGTGCATCAGATCAAAGTATAGAGGGAAATAAGAAATACAGCAAATTATCTAAAAGCAATTTTAAGTAAAATTAGTTAAAAAAAGTAAAAATTAATATAAAAAAGTTAAAAATTAATGTGAAAAATGACAGTAAAAAAGTAATAATGCACAAAAATGTTCTACAATTACTTGCTTCTCCCATTTTTTACATCTCTCATTATTGTAAATAACTTGTCATGAAGTTGTCTGCCATCTGGGTGTTGTAGGAACAGTCAGTAAAGCAAAATATTATATGAAACCATAGACTCCATGACTTGCCCACATCCTGAATACTGTGTACATTGCTGCTGTTCTCATCTCAGAGAAGTCAGACCTTCAGTCTGATCCAGTTTGGCTTATCTTATGCTGCTATTTATTAGAAAAGGCAAATTAGGTTCCAGGCTATATTCTCCTAAAACTGAAGTAGTATTGTCTCCCAGGTATTAGCAACAGTGATAAAATGCACAGATAACTAATATCTGTCTTCCACTACTTTTTTTGTCATTAAAAAATAGAACATGAATTAAAAATGAGAGATGACCACAACCAGCATAATTTTAAAGGAAATTAAAACCCTGTAATTTATTGAGGAAATAAAAAGCTGTTTTACAGTAAGATTTTGAATATTTAACATGGAATTCATCTTGCTGAACCTTAGATCTAGTTTCAATGCCCTTCTCTTCTTTCATTAGCTGTGTCAATAAACAGGCACTTCTAAGAGCAGATCATTTTTTCTTTAGGCATCTCAGATCAACCATATTCTTCCTCAGAATTCTCTCGCTCTCTCTCAAATGATGACCAGTTCAGCCTCAGGCAACTGATTTTTAGAAATTCAAAACTTGGTGAGGATAATCTCGCTTTGGTTTTTGAGTACTTACAGAAAAACAAAATTGGGTAAAACAACGTCAGTTGAAAGAGCTAAATTCAAAATGCCCTTGAATTGTGTTTTACTTACAGAACATTTTGCTTAGAATACATCTTCACATGGGCATCCAGTGGGACTAGTCAACAAGGTAACCTTTTATCAGACTCATGCGGTTCATTATCCACACACTCAGGTACGTTATCCATTGCAACCTATTTTCTTAAGAGTACTTAATACCCAGGTAAGCAGCAGGTCGAAGGAGGTGATCCTGCCCCTCTACTCTGCTCTCGTGAGACCTCACTTGGAGCACTGTGTACAGTTCTGGTGTCCTCAACATAAAAAGGACATGGAACTGTTGGAGTAAGTCCAGAGGAGGGCCATGAGGGCTGGAGCACCTCCTGTATGAAGATAGGCTGAGAAAGTTGGGGCTGTTCAGCCTGGAGAAGAGAAGGCTGCATG
>WYDI02042657.1:0-22279 GCA_009867235.2 Psittacus erithacus
CTGGACTTGTTCCAACAGTTCCATGTCCTTTTTATGTTGAGGACACCAGAACTGCACACAATACTCCAAGGGAGGTCCCACGAGAGCAGAGTAGAGGGGCAGGATCACCTCCTTCGACCTGCTGGTCGCGCTCCTTTTGATGCAGCCCAGGATATGGTTGGCTTTCTGGGCTGCAAGCGCACACTGAAGCTGGCTCATGTTCGTTTTCTCATCAACCAACACCCCAAAGTCCTTCTCCACAGGGCTGCTCTGAATTTCTTCTCTGCCCAACCTGTAGCTGTGCCTGGGATTACTCTGACCCAGGTGTAGGACCTTGCACTTGGCATGGTTAAACTTCATAAGGTTGGCATCATTAAGATGCTGAAATTAATTAAAACCAGCTAAATTTACAACCTAAGCATCATTTCAAAATTAAGTGCTGGAGAAAAGGAAGTCTAAGCATAGTGCATAAATCACATCCTTCACCCTTCTTTGGGAGAGAAGGAAGTGAATAGCTTTCTGAATGTGAAATTAGCCAATATTTTATTAACTATACATCAAAAGAAATTAACAGAGTACAAATTGTGATTCTCATAGTATAAAGCCTTAAAGATGCTCATCATTTTGTTCTCAGCCTCATCATAAATAACTTATAAAAATCAAGAGACTGATCAACATTGCATGGATGCTGCATATAAGAAGAATATTTTCTACAGAAATTAGCAGGGAAAATCTTAACACTACTCTTAAATTTTTGAATCTCTGCTAAACTCTCAAAGTGTTAATAAATTTAAAATTAAACAATTATTATCTAACTTGAACCATTTTAATTGACAAAGAAAAAATGTCCATAAATATATGTTTCCTAGGCTGCATTTTACCTGTTATACACACATATGAACAAGCAAGAAACTCTTGACTGGAATATAAGGCCTTAGATGAACCAGTTTGCCTCACACTTTCCTACAGAGTAGTAAATAACCTATAAGGTATTTACTGCAGAAATGATAGGGACTCTACACCACACCACTCTCAACTATTCAGAGTTTCTCGTTACGTTTTCAGGGGAACATAGATCAAACACAACTTGAAGATTAATTGTGGGTTTGTTCTCCCAAAATTCATACACAAGCATGTTATATGGCTTGATAACAAAGAGAACATTAATCCCACTACCTTTCAGATCCTCTGGCCATTCCGAACACTGGAATTCTGGCATTCCGAGTCCCTCACGACAGAGTGCTCCACTGGGCACAGTTGTTTTCCAGCTACGACTCCATGGGACATCAAACTGAGACTCCAACCTGCAAAACTGGCCTGTGGCTACTGGATGGAAATGAAGTGAAGTCATAGAATTTCTTTCAAATCCAACCACTCGCTGTTTATTTCTGAGAGGACAGCAAAAATGTCCACACCCTTAAATTTAACTTCATTTTCAAGCTTCCAATTCAGCTTAGAAATGCCTCATCTCTGTTTGCTGCCCCCAAGACATCACAAATTTCCCTCTACTTATTTATTTACAAGTTACTGTTAAAAAATAGTTTCCTTATTCCTTGTTCCTTTGGTTTCCATGAACAACTCCACCTTAGCCTGTAGTTTATATACTGCACAATGTATGCTCCAGCATAGACATTACTGCAGAAATCTCTCAGAATAATTAGGTACAGTGAGTGGGTTACATAGAGCCATTGCCTGCTGAGCTCCACACAGCAAGAAATACTGACAAAGACATACAGAATATTCACAGAAAGACTTCTGACATCTTCCAGTGCTGGAGAAAGTCATTAAAATCAAGGACACAGTTATTATATGTGCTACAAGAAAGTCTTAAGATTCCCAGCAAAGGCTCAAAAGCTGCTGCTCTGGGTACAAAACCAAATTCCCCAAGCATTTTTATTCCAAATAAACATGGGAAGTAGGAAGTATTGGTACTCCTACATTAAACATATTGAACTGAGGTAAAACACTTGGCCTATTTGATTTGTGCTTCATTGCAACTGACAAAAGAGCTAATTCCTTGTACTTACTCTCCATGATAAAGCCTCACTCAAGAAAGGGCCATTGCAGTACACAGCCACATGGTACCTACAGAAAATTACTTGATTCAGAGCATCAGGCCACTGGTAGGCAATGGGTCTACTTTCACAGCAGATAACCTTTTGCAACCTTACTGTTGCAGTCTCATTTTGCCAGTAGTTCAAGCACCACTGCTGTTAATTACTCATGGTACCTCCACTACCAGAAGTTTTGGCTGAAATTTCATTTAATTATAGAATCACAGAAGGGCTTCAGCTGGAAGACCTTTAAAGGTCATCTGGTCCTATCCCTTGCAATGAGCAGGGACAATGTAAGTGGCGTTCTAACATAAGTGAAAGGTTTTGGATGCACACAAAAAGCATGCGAAAGATAAAAGGGCACTACAAATGGAAGCTACTGCATTTGATTTTCCTTTTTTCCCTGAAAACACAATCTCTTGCTTTTTGTAGGTCTCACCTTTCACAGTTTAATGCAACTTAACAAATGAATAATTAGTGCAAAATAATAATATTTATATAGGCCTCAATTGTACATACTTCTTTCAGCCTAAGAGAGAAAATAAACGTGACAAGTATAGAAATAAACAGCACACATTTACTTCTTTTTTTCTTTTTCTCTGGACTATAATACAAATAGCAGGCAGTATAAGGAAGCCTGTAATTCATGACAAGAAGATGCGCAGCAGAACCAGGAAAACAAAGTCACCTGCAAAGCCTCTGCAGGTGCAGCAGAGATACAATGAAAGAGAAAAACCTCTTTTTAGAGTGACCTTGAAAAGTACTGAGACACAGTGTTCATCTTCACTCTAGGGAACAAAGAGGAAACACATTACCGCATCCAAGACGTGCTGCGGCAGTTAAGCGAATGAAGTTTCCCTGGGAAAACACATTTTGCTGGTTTTAAATTCTTTTATCTTCATACTTTCCCTGTTTGAGGAAGTTTTGACACAACTGTCTAAACTCCCATCAGGCTGAAAACAAGAACATATTACAAGCACAGAGAGGAGCATCATCAAAACGCCTTTATAAGCATCTGAAGAGATAGAGTTCAAAAAGAGATTAAACAAATTCCTGGAGGACAGGTTGATCAGCGGCTATTAAACACCCACCAGCTGGCTCCAGATCAGGGATTCTCTGAGCAGCTGAAGGGTGAAAGAGAGATAGAGCAGGCGAGGTATTTGCTGTTAGTGGCCGTTCAAGGCAGGATGCTGGATGAGGTCTGGTGCAGTATGGCCTTCCCTCTGGCCTTGCATTATGTCACCCAACAGCTCTGCTCTGCATGCACTTTCACTCAACCCATCACATGCGATGGGCCAGTCCTGGACCTCTCACAAAGGTACAGACGCACTATAGGGAGCACGACAGCAAAATAACCCAATGTTATCAGTTCTCTGAATACTACTAAATGCTTACATAGACCCAGTTCTTGGAAAAGGTTTTTTACCAGCCTCTGGAAAATGAAGGCTCTCTTCTTTTCCCAACAAAAACCCTTTGAAAAAAAAAATCTTCCTGGTCTGGATGGTCATTAGGCCACCAGGACTTCTGGTTGCTGCAGCCCAAGCTGATCTTTCCAACACAAACAACAGGTAAGGGGGTTTATATTTTATGCCAGATGGTACTCAACTGTTTGTCATCTCCTGCTTTAATGTGCTAGCTCATTACTGATTGCATTTCAGGTGCAAATTAATGTTGGGAGGAGGGGAGGAGGGTGTTTCCTTCTTCTTAGCATGCAATGCTAGACATAGTTTCATTATAGCTTCTCTAGTATATGGTAAGCATTATACTTCCACGTACAAGTGTGTTTCTGTCTGTTCCAATTCACACTGGTTTATTTCATCTGACTCCATATGTGGACACATGTCCATTTATTTCACAGAACACACAATGTCTAAAAGGATTTTTCATCAATTATGCTATAAAATTATAACAAATAACATAAAACAAAGAAAAAAAATCCCCAAAAGGCAAACCCCAAAATGATGCTGATGAACCTGCATTGTAAGTTTACTAATAAGCGACAGAAGGTTCAAATCTCTGAAGAAATGATCACCAATGCCAGGGATAGTAACCTCCTGATTTTGGGCGGTACTCTTGGCTCATAGCTTAACCCAAAATGCCCTGTGGGGTCTGGCAGCATCCCAGCAGCCTGTGATCACCTGCATATGGCCAGCTATATTGCCCAAAGCCTCCACAGCACCACACATGGCAGTTTGTTCAGCTGCCAGCTACAACGCTGGCATAACCCTCACCTGAAACTCTGAGAACAGCCATGCAGGTTACAACCACGGTGTATTGGACCTGGCAGTTCTGTCCCTGACAGTGCCCTACAGAATCCAGATGGGATGCTACAACTCTGCAACCTCCCCAGAATTAAACACTTCAAATCGTAGTGCAAAGCCAGTAATTAATTCCTGGGTGGGATCCAGCAATGACTGCAGGTATTCTGGATTTACCTGCTTGCACCTGGGGGTATGCAGAAGACCTTTAAAGGCAGAGTCATTCCTTTTAACAACAATAGGTAGACAGTGCTGTGGCTTTGAATCACAGCACACTTTTTACCACTCAAAGTCCTGAACAGTGTGCCTTTTTGTCTTTTCCTTTGAATTATAGTTAAAATCCATGTGGAAATGTGACACTGTTGATGGTTTTGTCCACATGCTGACTTATCTAATGCTGTGTGGGTTATAGCTATATATAGCTATATGGTTATAGCATCAATAGCTAGACTTGATGATCTTAAAGATCTTTTCCAACCTAAACGATTCTATGATTTGGGGACTTCCTGCATTGGAGGTAGCACCTTTCTGCCTAATAGCCTTTGACAGATTGCTCTTCTGCAAATTTGTCTCATTGCTTTCTCAGCCCATATAAGAACATTTTGCACCTATACACTCTGCAGCTATGACATGAATAGTTTCTCATTACAGAACAAGGGAGGTTTGAATGAAAACATTACAAGCAACAGTCACAGTCATTCCTATTCACATTCTGCACAACTTTTGCAATATTACAAGAGCTCCTCTTACTCTGCTCAGACATCTCTTTCCAAGGCAAAAGACTTACTGTACACCTATTCTATTTCATATGCTTTGAAGAATCTTGTTATTACATTTCACAACAAAATCATTCCTGTTTCATATGTCTTGCAATGTCACATCAGGCTTCCTCCTCTCATCAATACCAAAGAACTAAGACTAGGTATGAACAACTGGAATACAGAAAATGATACACCATGAATCAAGCATGTACTTCTTGGTGCTTGCTATATAGAAGCTGATAGCCACTAAAATATTCTAAAAACAAAATGAGAATTATTTGCTCCATATGGGTAAAATTCAGGAGTCAAATGCTACAGTGCACAAGAGCCAGAAATGTACTTTAAGATGTACATATACCCAGGCTCTGCTGCTGTCAGTTTGAGTTGGGGAACCGAGCAAATCTGAAGGACTTAAGAGAAGCACAGCTGGAAAAGGCTGAACACAGTGCCTGCTATTCAGCAGTGAGCTGCTATTTTTGAGACAGATCCTGCCCCTGCCTCTGCAGGTACAGCTGGTACCCTGCTCACAGAACTATGGCAAATCAGAACTAGGTGATCTGAATATCCCTTCCAACTCTAAACATTCTATGACATGTCCTGTGCATAAAAGGAAAAGTACCCTTCTCATGGCAGGCAGAAATATCTAGCAATGGAGCATTCCCAGAGCAGAAAATTGTTACATTTTCTTGTTTTCCTAGGATCATGAGAGGACATCTGAGACTCCATAGAAAAACTTTATTTACATGGATTTCCTTATAAATTAATTTGTCTTCATTTTGAAGCTGCATTATGAGCTGCAGCCACTTGTGCCACTGCCTTCAGGTTGAAGACGCACATTTTTAATGGAGTTTGCTCTGAAGTGCTTCAGTCCTGCCTTTACTGACAATGACATGCGATGTTATACTTCCAGCATCTTTTCATCAGGATGAGAACCTATTCTCTTCTTCCCTATTTTGTGAATTAATCACTAAACTACAATTTCATAGAGTATATGTGAAACCCTTGGGAGGCCAAAAATAGACTGAATGATAAATTTCGTTTCCTGGATTTTTCATGCTTCTTACCATTAAAATCAAGAAGAGAAAATACACTGGAGAGTATCATACATCATTGGTGTCAACTTATTAATTAGCTAAGTCTAACTATTCCAATGGGAAAGCTTCCCATAGGTTTCAGAGCAGCTTTGCCAGTAAGAGGACAGGAGGGATAACACTCTTGCTTAGTGTGTTGAAGCTGCCTAATAAGCGGATGAAGCGCTTAAGCTCAAGGGTTGACATTTCCCAGCAAAAGTGGGGAAAAATGCCCCAGCACTAATGCTTGGGGTGCACTGGGGCTGACATTAGCCACTAAATCACCCCAGAAGATGGGAGGGAGGAGGGTTTTCACTGCTTTGAGCAGATTATAAAACCAGTAATGAAACAAAGTGCAGAAGTGATCCTACAAATGCAGCTATGATTAAGACAATGCTATGTTACCACCACAAATGTGGTAATAGGAATTCCTGACATCTTTTATTGTGAAAAAATTATTGAGGAATCTGAAACACAAACTTGGAACAGCTTCTCTGTGGACATGATTCTGTGACGCTGCCAACGAACGCAGAAATGGTAGAAAGACGAAACCTTAAGTACATTTGTTACAATAATGGCTCGTAAGTTCAGATCATTTGTGCTGCTTTTTTTTTTTGCCATGAAGTAGTTCAAAATGTCTTAAAAACACAGCTGGGGATTTCTTGGGGTCTTAAGATAAAAAAAAAAGTAGGCTAACATCAGAAATTCTCTTGCCTTCCAATGAAAAAAGCGCGTAACTCCCAATATCTGCTGTTACTGCAGGCAAGAAGAGATCATCAGCTATAGTGTTGGCAGTAGCAGCCAGCGAGGAGACCTTGAGCTGTGTGCAATTTATAAGCAGTTCAGGTACAGCTCTCCTGTGCATGGCTTCTGGCCTCTACAGACATGTGGTTGATGGGTTATCTGAAACCTGAGCCATAGGAGGAAACAACCAGCATGACGTGTTGAGGCTTCCTTTGCCAGTTTATACTGAGCCCCATGAATTCCAGCGCAGGAAAGCAGAGGAGTTTACATTTCTATGCTATTATTTCTATTCATATTGAGCTTCCTTTTGAAGTGTCTGATTTATGCGAGGTATAATAAACCTGTAAGATATGATTGTTCAGGCTGCTTGGTCAAGTCACAATTTGTATAAATGTGATTCCACATAATCAAATACCTGATCAATAGCAACAAATCCCAATCGATGCTATCAGTAAATTCATGCACACCTCATTTGTGATTTTAGAACCATAGAATCATTTATGTTGGAAAAGACCCTCTCTTAAACTACTACAAGAAGTTGGCAAAGCTGTGACTAAACAGGCCTTACTCTATTCATATATTGCATGACAAAAAGGCTCCTTATGAGAGCTTCAAACCCTAGGTCAACCTTAATAATCCCCCAGTCACTCCAAACAGACCACCCCCTGGTAAGATGTGAGGGATTCTGGAGAAGCTATTGCTTTTTGTCACAAAGGTTCCTCTTCTCCATCCCAAACCCTCTTCCTCCTGCATCCCACTTAAAGACACTGCAAAAATTACATTAATGGAAGCCTGCGCTACTTTCATTCCTATTAAACTACATGTGAATGCAGTAGAGAGGACTCTTTTTATGGTACTCTGAGAAACAGATTTCCTAAAAAGAGAAAAAAAAAAAAAAAAGGAAAACCAAGTAGAAAACTTTCTGATACTTCTGTCCCATTTGGAAAGAGAAATCTGCCAGTTCCCAGCTCACAACCCTTGGCTGAGACTTCTCCCTAGGGCCATCTCTAATTTCCCATCAAAAAGTGCAAGGGAACAGCATGCTCTGTCCCAGAAGGAGGACAAAGACTGGCCAAATTTGTGACCGCTCTGCAGTCATTCCCTGCAGCTATGAAATCCCCTTCATTTCCCAGTAAGAACATTTTCAAAGGGGCCCAGTCTTCCAGACCTTAAATAAGGAGCATGTTTAGGAAGAGTCTGCTTCCAGCCCCACCATGAAAGGCTATGTACTTTGGTTCCTAAAAGCAGTTGAACCTCCCTCACAGAATGTAAGCCAGAATTTGGCACAGACTGGCTACAAGTTATTGAAACACTCAGTAAAGCACTTTGTGGTTCTGATCTCTAACATGTAAGCTCATTATTTTGCTGGTCTAATAGTTAAAAGATTCCATTTATTCAGATAGCAGCCTATGCTCTCCCAAAGTGTCTGCTGGGATATAAAAGCGATCGTCATTCCTGTAGCCACATATGGACACTTATTAATACAGTTCTTCATGTCTATCAGTTAATCCAGTCCAATTTTGTATTTCATGTCTAACACCATTTTCTGGTCAGTAACAACCAGTATAAAGCCTCATGACACAAAAAATGTCAAACTGCTGGCGTTCATCTGATGACAAGAGCATCAGTGGGACTTTTTGAGTCTGTTGGGCTTCTCCACATGGAAATAAACAAACAGCCTGAGGATAATTTCATCCTGCAACAGGGTACAGTGGGAAGAGACTTGGATCTTATGAATAAGACCATCATTCCTATTTCCTTTGAAGAAGGATTCAGGGCAGGAGATCAGTTGCTGGCATGAAGACAAACAAACACTGTGGTCAGGTAAGATTCTAGCACCCAGAGGAAAACCCTGTGTTTGAACTCTCCATTGTGAAAGGTTTGCAGATTTCTGTGCTATTATCTTAGTGTAGTCTACCTGCTTCAAACAATAAACCTTGAGGGGTAGACTTCGCTGTCTATGACTGGTTTATTTTCTGCCACACTCTTCCACCAGTTAATAAACCCCCTGTGTATTACTGCTGTAGGAGGCAGCAGGAATACCTGTACCAGATCCAGGCTTTAAGACACTAAACCCATTTCTAAAGTAAGGAATGAGATGTAGCTCAAAAAGCTCAGCTGAAAAACTCAAGTTTCACTGACCTACATTAATCAACGAATTTACACCTTCCAGCTCAAGAGGCAGGTGAAAAATTATTTTTATAAAGTAATCCTTAGTATGCCAGCCTTTCTTTTTTCTTTTTTAGTAAAATTGCTACCAGCAGAAATCCTGAGACACGAGCTCCTCTTACCAATTTCTCCTAAAAGATTAAAGACCTTGTTTCCAACCTACTGAAATATCACTGAATGATGTGAATAATGTCTTCAGCAAATGAGATAAAGGATTTTCAGTTCTCTTGCTGCTCAGCTAAGTCAAATGAGGTTTTGGTGCTATCAGTGAGCAATGAGTTTAACCAAACTCATCTCTGTCGTCCCTTCACTGTTACTTACAGGGCAATGCAAAGAGAAAGAAGATGTGGCTATTCTCAGTTACTGCTGAAAAGCTAGCACCCAGGGAACAGATTTGTTGAGTAAGCAGGTATTAGATACAGACAAACACATACTGACATATTTTTTTGGTAATAAGCATAGAAGTATTCATAGGTTACTTGCTTAAAATGATTCTACACAATTATCAATTTTAACTGTCTGAAGATGTATTCAATCAGTAACTGTAATTTGTAAAAGTAATTTGTAAAAGAAATTGATTATTCTCAGTGATCTCAGTAGCAAAAGCAAAAATAAATACATGACTAGTAATAGTGTATAACACAGTGAGGTATGGGAAGAAATACCTTTTACTGTGTTATTAATAATTTCGAAGCATGCTCGTGTTAGCAAAGATACACACAAAAATATTTCTTTATTGCTAACCTACTATTTTGCTTTTGGTACAATCCCAACTGCATGATCATTTATTACACATTAATTCCTGCTATTAAATCCTCTTATTAACATGCATTATTTCTGCTTTCCTTTCCAGTGACAAATGAAAACTAATACAGACCAGAAGAAACCTTTCCTTTTATTTACCAGAGGCATAACTCAAAAGTCCAGCATTGCCATTTTACTGCAACAGGGAGTGAGAACTGATTTGTGATCATTTAGAGTTCACACAACGCCCAAAGCATCAGCTCTTGAAGTTTCTTATTTTCCTAAATAGTCACCCCTTCAGTTATTAACTGTACTGAACAGATCTGCTCTGCAGCCTAAAGCAAGAGCAAAATCAATAAGATCTGGTAGAAGGCATCAATTCCCTGATTGCAAATGTATTTATTACAAGATAATTTCCCAGAATTAAGCCCAAGCTGGTTACAATTTGCAAAGTCGCAATTTGAGAAAACCAAGCACTGTAATTTAATCTTTGATGTTATAATGAGAATGAGAGAATATTCCAACAGGTTATTAATGAAGACTTCTGTCCACAATAAGCTGCTTTTTTTCGAACAATATCCCTTACTAATCAGATGCTTGCAAGACCTTCCCTTCTTAAGCCTTTTCTCTGTATAGTATCCTGAAATATTTCTTCATATTTTAAATTATATAATTACTGAGGAAATTGGGGAGAAGAACAACAAAAAATTCTGCTCTTCCTCTAATTACCTATGTTAACAGCACATAGTTGCTGGGCAGCCTTTGTTTTACTGGCTTTTTATTCAAGCTGTTTTCTCTGCAGTGACTGAAATATTTATATATGGTCCTTTGAAAATCTCAGCCAAAGAGACTAAAGATCACAGTCCCTAGTGAATTTCAATGGACCCTGGATACCTTTCTCAAATACCTTGGAAAATCCTAACCGTTATTTGCTGGCGAAAATTAGTATTTCCACCTCTTTACCATTTATTACTATATCTGTTTCCTCATTTAACACAGGTAATTTAAATACCTCAGTTTCAATGGGGGGAAAATGAGGATGTTGTTCTAAGATTAACATTGTGAGTGTAGCTGTGATGCTTTTTATTTGTGACAGCTGAAGAACGTAAGTAATGTTTATTCACTGATACACTTAGTAGCAAAGCACTGAAACAGTTGAGCCATATTTCAATAAACTACATATGCTCTGAATCAGTATTTGAATGTGCAACCCTTCCCTGTATACGTGTGTCATTCTCTTTCACAGAAATACGTTTCCACTATTTTACTTAGTTCCTTTTATTCACAATGTTAGGTATTCCCTAATCAACCAAATAAGAGGAGTTCAGGATTTTTTGTTTTCTGCTGTGAGCTATTCTCTTTTATATATCTGTTTTCATGGTTGAAAGCCTGCTTAATCTGCAAAATTAAGCATTTCAGGTGATATTTCATGGCAGAAGCAAAGAAAATGCAATTAATCCTCCATGGCAAATGCCGAATGACTAGCACATTTGCAAGCAGCCAGCTATCGTACACATCTTTCCTGTTACTACTGTGTGAGCTCTTCACTGATGTCACTGCCATCCCCACAGGTTCCCAGCCTGGAGTTCACATGCCCAGAAGTGTGTTTGCACTCATCACACGTGAGATGCGGTGTTTGCCAAGGAGGATTTTTACCATCTCCCTCTTTCTCTCTTTCCTCTCTAGGTGCTTCTCTTCCCTATATGTGTATAAGCTTCATCTCGCTACAAAAACTGTTGTGGCTACAGCCAGGGGCCAGTGAGCTCCTCCCAGACCTGCTCTGTGACTCAGCACCCAGCAGGCCTGCAGGATCCCAGGAACCAGCACGGCCCCTCCCCAGCAGCTGAATGTAGTCCTTATCCCCCAGACAGCTTTCCCCAGCATGGGAAGGAAGGGTGATGGAAGGACAAACCCCTGGGCATGCCCACCTTCACCCAGCAGATAGTATGCAGCCTGCCAGGGCTAACCTGTACAACAAGGCATGTGCTACACGAAACAGTGGGCTCAGAAATGTCACGTTTTCAGTCGAGCAATATTAACGTAGCCTGATTTCTGGGACAGCAATTTTCCAGCTGATTGTTAGGTAATTAATTAACAGCCAAACACACACTGTTCATTGAGGCAGGGGTCTGTACGCGTTTCTGTGCAATGTGGCATAAGGACTCAGGGATCTGAAACTGGCCGAATCAGGTGTTACTAGATGTGAATGGAAAATAACGATGAAAACACAAAATAAGGTGGCATTCACCCAAGGAATGGCAGCATCCTGTTGTGACAGCTTGTAATACTGACTGGCAACACCTTGCTCCTTCACACAGCAAACAGCTTTCAGGTTTGTTAAACCAGCTATTTCTCAGTACTCTGTGACAATATATCTCGAAAAGTATGGGTACATCTTCAAGTTACTGAACACAGAAACTAAACATTTGTACGGTGTTTTCCAAAATATGAAAATCTACAAATGCATAAAATATTAATGATGCAGAAATTTTTAAGCATTTATTGTGGTAAAGAATTTAACAGGCAAGAAAAATGTAATTTTACTTATCTTCTTTTAAAAGATTATATTTTCACTGTACATCTACATTGGTTAGACAATTTAGTATATCCTAAACTGTCAAATGTGCAAATGAAAAGAATATAGAAGGCTTTTAAATTTTTTACTGTTTTTTTTTTCCAGCAAATTCCATAATTATCTTTGTATGTAAAATCTCTGACAGTACATAGTTTTGTGAAGGACGATAAGGGCAGGCTTGTCTATTCCCTGAATGACAGCCCAGACTTCTATCCAAAATGTAACGTTTGATCATCTTAGTTATTTACAGAACAGATGAGAAATAGATTCTGGGACTTGTTTTCCTGACACACATATTACTGTAGCCTGCAAATGTTACAGAAAATGTGCAGATGGGGGGGGGGAGAGAAAGTCAATGGAATCTCATTGTCATTATTCATTTAGGACCTCTAATGAAATAGATCATGTTATTATATTGATCATCTTGGTGACTGTCCTGCCCCTCCCCACAATGCAGTCATCTATAGCAGATAAAAATTGATCAGAAATGCCGACTCCTGAACAAACTGCAGGATTCAGAAAGTATGACAGAATTTACTTTCAGCAACATTTAAACAACCATTTAAAAACAATCAGACTAGTAGGATCCATGCAGCCGCATCCACCCGAGAATCCTGACTCTGCATTCCAGCACAGATATCTGAGTCAATGTAACCACACTGCATCATCATAACCCTGCCTCAGCATACTGCCTCTTCTGCGCTCAAATCCTCAAATAAAAAATGCCCCTTTTTTACCTTGGATGGAGAATTCCAGCTTGTCCTTTTGTTCATAATAACTATTCCAAGTTTGTACGTTACAGGGATGGTTACAGCAATAAACTTCACAGATCCTCTCCTGCGGCACAAAGCAAATTAGAAAAAAGGCTTCAAACTGTGACCTCAGAGCAAAGCACAGCCGTTAGCATCCCTCAGCCAGCCTTCAGCAGAAAGCAGGTTAGGCAGCAGGAAAACTGGCTCTGTACATGGCTGCAATGCTTTCAAATCAAGCATTCCGTGCTGTAAGCTCAGGGATTTATATCTTCTTAAATAGGCCGTCCCACTCAATGCTGCTTGTGTGCATGAAAATATGAAGCATTTCACTGCAGTCACTTTATGCAAGAAACTACCCCAGTCATCTTTACAACCTTTGTCACTCTGCTCTGAGACTAAAGAATGAGCACAGCATGCATAATTCATGCATTAAAATCTTCTGTGCACTTCCTGCAGCAACTGTTACATCCAGTAATGGGATATTGATCAGCTCATCACTAGAACAATCAGGGCTGAGCAATTGCTTTACTGCAACAAATAATATTCCATCCAAAAGCGGATGCAGCCACAGGCTTCCCCCCTGCAGCACTCAAGCATAACTCCAACATATGTGGCATGGCAGAGTGTTTAATTCAGACTCTGCATTTCTTTGACCTTCTAAAAATGCTGCATTATCTCAGCCTTTTATCTGAAGCTGGTATTCCCTGCAGCCTGTTTTTCCTTTTAACTCTACGCAGCATGAGAAGCAAATATGCTTTCCTAACCTCACGTTTACAGCACAGTGAACCTCCAGAAGCAAAGAGCAGATACAAGTACCTTCTACCCCTTCTACCCCACGAGACATTCCTCGCCCAATATACACCTGCACCTTGTTCGTAGCAGCAAACTAGACCACTCTCAATTGAATCCTTTCATTACGATGCATATATTATACCCTATCTGAAGAGATGCACATATAAATAATTTTTGTCTAGAGCAACTCACATAACTTGTATCTGCCAGATCAATTAGAATAGGTCCCAAAGCTTCTACTTCTTCCCATGTACCTGTGCAGCTTTTCAGTACACTCCCTTTTCTTGCACCCCTATCATTTAAACAAGCCTCATCACAGTTCACCAACCAGTCTCCAGCAGCCTTTGGGCAGTCCCACCCTCTGGCTGCCACATGCTTCTCCCTTCACACATAGGAAAACCATGACTGCCAATTTCAGAGGGAAAACATGAGAGAAGGAAGGCAGACAAAAGGAAAACACTACAGCCACGACTGAGGTGAAACTCTAAAGCAATATTTAAAGATAAAGTAACAAGAATCTTTGGTTACTCTGGTGTGGACAAACAGCATAGTCACCAGCATGGGAACCATACAGACCTGTAGCTTCCTGAAATCAATGGAATTCTTGATGGAATTTGGGTATGAGGTTTTATCACTAAAATACTTCATCATCACTAAAATAGAGAACTGTTACTGGGTTTTATTTGAAAATCAATTCAAGAGGCCAGTAAGACTTATAATAATTATTTCTTCCTGGGATCAAAGACTGTACAATTGGCAAAACAGAAAACCTTGATGAGGCTGCAGCATGAACAGAGACATGCCACATACTGATGAAAATCTGAATCTGGGGTAAACTGTCAACTCTCCTGCAATTGTATGCATTCAGTGCCTCCCGAGTAGGTTAATGGAAAATAGTCTGGAGCAGGCAGCATTTGGCATACGGTCTGGAAACTAGAATGAATAGAGGCTTTTTTCAGAGGAAAATCAGGAAGACATTTTGCTTGGTTTGTCTCTTACCAAGGCAATCCCTTTTCAGCGTACACAGTATCTAATGGTTTTCCCTCATGCTAAGGCACACTGATAGATTTAGTGGGATGGCAAAAGTGTCTCCAAGAAATTACCATATACCTTCTTGGTATGTCGTTTTCAACAGCTACCAAGGCCATAATACAACAGCAGTTAATCTCTACTTTGTGATATGTCAGAAACAGCAGTTCGGGTTATCAGATCCTTCACCCATTGTTATACCCTAAGTGCTGGGTCACAATCATCTCTGACAAGCATTGAACTAGAAGTTACAAACCATATCAGAAAACGTGATGTTACGAAGCTGTCTGATTAATTAATCAGATCAGAATGGGAAGAAACTTCACAGAGACGAGATTTGTGCCCCAGGTCATGCAATCCCAATGAGCTTGCTCTGGTCTTACTTTAATCAGTTATAAGGGGCAAGTTTACTGGGAAAAATATGCTCATGTAGGCACTGCAGACTAGCTTATCCTATGCTTATCACTACAGTGGACATCTGCCACTTCTTGCTTTCTTGGGATTAAGCTCCAGATAAAGATATCTAAATTTGGATGGCTAGCAGTGCATGCCTGCACATGAGGAAGGTGCTCATCATCTGTCAGAAGACTGTTAGAATCTGTTCGGCTGTCCAACTCTTGCTTTTTCTTTTTCTTGCTAAACCAGCTATTTAAGGGTGAGATGAATCATTCCCATCTCCTTTGACTGTATCGACTAGTCAAAGGAAGACTAGAAGCATTGAGGAACAAAGTAAGTCTTCCTTCCAATACAGAACTTCATAAGAAGCAGAGACAATAAAAGGAGAAACTAGTGTCATTTTCTTTGGAAGATGACAAAGATAAGAAGGGCTTTACTGTTTGTATGGGTAAAGTCTAGAAACTGGGAAAAATTAGTGTTTTGCTGAAGTTACTGGTGTCAGCAAACACAAATATGGGTGTTATAGGTACATTTCATCATATTGAAGTACTGCTAATGTATTTTACTGTGTTAGACACGTACCCCAAAGAAATCTGACAATCCATGTTGATAGAACATTAGCCTTCTTTGCATATATATTTGTAATTTTTAGCATTCACTGATTTGCCAGTGATGAAAAACACGTAATGAAAATGCCCTGCTCTCCTTGCTCTATTACTCTGGTTCCACACCCTCCTGGCACATCACCCTTTTAAAGTAGAAACTCCAGACTTGGGAACCTTTTAGCCAATTTGAAACGTAAAAGTGCTCACAGGTCTGGAAGACTTTAAGGTAGGCTACACAGCAGACTGTCAGGTAGTCTTAATCACAAGATCAATACAGAGCACAAATTCTCTATATTCTGAGAGCACAAGGCGTTTAATGAAGCCATTTCTTATAGATGCCTTACAAATCTTCATGGTATTTCTCTAACTAGTTGATCCAAGCCCACTGTTTCATGCACCTCTTTCTATTATTCTTTTGTTACTCTCCCTTACTGTAGTCTAACCCTGTCCTTGGTTCACAGAATCATAAAATCATTTAGGTTGGAAAAGGCGTTTAAGATCATCATTAATAACACTACCAAGTTCACCACTAAACCATGTCTCTAAGCACCACTTCTCATCAACAGCACCTTTTTCTTCTACTCCCCTTCTTACACTGAGCAAAAGCTCTATTCTTCCACAGCAAATTAATTCTGTTCTTCACATTTTCTGGGTAGAAAAAGCTTATTCTACCATTTATCACGCCCACAATGACTGTCACTTTCTTGACTGCAGTTCTCAAATCCTCCTATCTCTACTTTTCTCTCCACATCTATTTCTCCAACAGAAATCTGACAACACAACTTGATTTTTATTTCCTTCACTTTCCCTACTCCATCCTTGAGGCACAGAAAATGTTTGTGCTCAGTACTGCTATATGTTCCACCTTCCATACAGCCACAGCTGCCTTACATAGTTTCTTTATTTCCTTCAGAAACTCATTTCCCCCTCCTTGCCTGCTTTCATTCTCTTCCCATTTTCACTGGTTTTATCCTTTCACAAAGGAAAAAACTCCCTAGTGTTTCTCTTAGCCTCACTTGCTTTTGCAGCCACCATTACATCTCCCTGCTGTCTTTCAACATTACATAGCTTTAAAACTACCACATGAAGTTCCTTTCTTCCTGGCTTTTACCTTTTGCACTCTAACACAGAAGCTCTTGAAATCTCTTAGCATTTGTAGTTATCCAGAGCCCAGGAGCTGGGCTCATTTTTCATTCTTCCTGGCATGTCAACAGTTTTCATGGTTAGTTTTTATTTCTGAACTTTTGGCTCCCTCTCCAACTTTGCTCTGGATGCCATTCAGAGGAACGACTTCATGCTTTTTTCTATGCTCTGCAGAGAATTACTTGGTCTGCTTTCCTCTTAACACTTTACTCTGCTACAATCTCTACTACAAACACAGTGTCAGCTGCCATCTCCTCTTTGTATGCTACACCTCTACTCCAGTAAAACCACCTCTTTTCAAATTGGTGTCTCAGCTGATATTTCTGATATTCTAAAGTCAGGCATCAGCTTAAACTCAACATAGCCAAATTGGGGATTGTATTAACCCTCCCCATCTTGCCAGAAACTTCCTAAATCGCTGTGTACAGTGACACTATCTAGCCTCAAATTTAAGACACTTGTCTGAATGTTATCTCCACCCCACATCATTCTTAGGTCATCAAATCCAGGTCAAGTTTTGCAGAATCTTTCTGCACAACATTGCTCATACAAAATGTTTTATTATGCACTTAATTAAAACCCTTGTCTGGACCCTCATCATTTCAGGAATAGATTAACACAAAATTTTGCCCTGTGCCTGGACAAACACAGCATCTAATCTGAGTGCTACTGCAAACACTGTTCTACTGGTGCATCACTCCGATTGTGTGACCTCTCCTCTTGCATCCCTTCACTCCTTCTTTGACAAATAAGAGCAACTTCATGTTCCCTTCCATGGACTGCTCTCATTAGTATTCTCATTTGGTACTGAACAGCCAACTTACAATTAGGCTGCAACTTATTTTTCATTAGCCCCTTGTTAAATTTTCAGTCAAGCACTTCAATGCTTCCTCCCATTACACTTCAAGCTTTGGAAGAACTCTCTGCAACACCTGCAAACTCACTGCATTGCCCTCCTCCAAATCCTTTCTTAAATACTCCTTGCTATCATAATTACAAAAGAATTGACAGCACGCAGGCTGCTCAGGAAAACTGGGACCACCACCTATCCTCATGGCTGATTTTCTTTCACTGTTTCTTTGCAATTCCCCATCTGCCTTTTATGTTATACTTCCACTCATAAGTACTTACAAGTAATTCTCACTAGGAGAGGGACAAACTTTTTTGTTTGTTTGTTCCAAGGGGTCTCTGGTTGATGACTGTGGCTATTCAGCACAACACTAAGCAACAGTACCAGAGGGCACAGGAAACTGGGAATCTTACAGCAGTTATCTAATAGAACTGGGGGTTTCAGAAAAAGAGTTTGTGCTGGTCCAAAGTTCCTATTGAGGGGTCATATGAGGTTGAATGAAATCAAGGGTTCCGGTTCAGTCATTTAAGCTGAAAATGTGATTTTGTTGTTCTATGGACCCGTTTGCTACCAACACTTAAACATGTTCCCCAACAGAACAAATGCTTGTTCAGCTTTACTGTTTAAGTCAGTGTTCTGAAATGTCAAAGATACCAGTTAACTATATGAAAATGCTTTAATAATTTTTCTGAAATGATCAAAATATTTAATACAATTATAAAAATTATACGCCAATATAATTGTCCCTACTACATATAGTATACTGCACCTTATTATATAGCACAGGTTTAAATATCATTCTACTTATATAGTTATACTATAAAAATTAATGTAACAACAATAGTTATTATGATAGACTACAGAATACTATATATATCTGCCATATTTCAGGTGTAAAAGAGATTCTGCATATACTGAGAAAAATGCCACTCTTTATGTTCACATGTTTTATATGAAATCTAAGCCTTTCTTCTTCTGTGGAGGTCCTCAATATAACGAAGTTGTTACTCAAAACACCACTTGACTTTTAAGAGCTAGCCAAACACACGGAGCTGGAGACAGTACTATGTTCATGTTCTCCTAGGCCTTTGGTTTCAAACGGCAACAAAGGCTACATTCAAGATAGACAAATCCTCCCTCCAAATGCTTTCCCACCCTTACAGAGTGATTTATTTCCAATCACTGCTGCTCCAAAACCAGCATGAAGTGCAGCAGGACTTACTGCAGTATATCCCTCTACAGACTGTCTGCAATACTGATGAGAAAGTGCTATTCTTTTCTTCACCTGGTTTTCTGGTCCCATCATTCTCCTCAGACCAAAAGCCCAAGCCCACTACAGACTGAACTGCATGCATTTTGAGCTGCTGTGCTAAGCAAAAATTCTTTGATATGCTCTTTTCCTGCATCTTCATTACTGCTGTTTTCGCACTCTAGTGTGCATGCTTCCTCTATGATGTTTCTGACCTCTGAATTGATTTTTCTATCCATCATTAGTTCAGAACTCTCTTCATTCAGTTTATTGGTCCTCATTCATCATGCTAATAACTTATACCACTGGCTAAACAAAGCAAGCTTTTATACTTGACCCAGTAGCAGCACCCTGTTGGGTTGCCTGGCTTTGCAGCCAGACCCTTCTGATACCCTCATCCAAAGAGGGATCCAAAAATTCGGTGAACATCACAGGAATCAACTGAATTACGTGTTTTGGTGAAAAGTAGAAAAAGTCAAATATCCATTACTGTGAGCAGAAATTCAAGGTCAGTGCCTGTACAGAGCATAGCAACAAGTTCAGGGCTGCCAGCTCTTTAAGAGTGCAGTTCAAGCCAATGAATGTTTCCAGTTGACTGAAATGCTTTGACTGCAAGCTGTTTACCATACAAACTAGAGACAAACTGCTGCATTCAAAGATGCTGATGGGGTTGCTCTGAAAAGGGTTGGGCGGGAGGGTGTTGTTGGGTGAGGGCAGGGGCACAGGCTGCTGGGGGCCACAGACAGCCCCTCGCCCCAGAGCACAAGCTTGTGGCTCCTGAACACACAGTGTGGGGCTGGGCTGATTGCAACCACGGCAGCCATGGATCGGGAGCAGCAGACAAGGTTGTTGTGACGGAGCAGGTCTGAGGTCCTGCCAAAATGGGAAGGGGGCAGGGCAGGAATAGAGGCAGCAGCGTGCCTGGCAAGACACAAGTGCAGCTGAAACACAGTGCAGGCAAGGTCCCTGGCAAGGCCAGCCTAAAACAGATCCTAGAAAGGGGGAGAAGGCTTCTCACAGCTTCCCTACAAATCTAACCCCATGCTATACAGCTCCACCACTTGGAGCTGAACACTGGGAGGTAACTTTATGGAGGGGGAAGGATCCGCATAGCCTGCTGGTGCTTTCAGGATCCTGACATCTACTGTGCACAGGAATGGAGAATAATGAGATTTTCCAGGAAGATTGGCAGGAGACGGGGAGCAATGAAAAGAAATACACAAGCGTGTGGCGTGGTCTAGAGCTATGGGAACAGAAGCTATGGAAAGAGTGCAGAATTGGAATGCCAACCAAAAATGTCAAGGACATCAGCAGAACAGCAAGAGGAAGGCCAATGAGCAGGGAAGGACAAGCCAGGGCACGCAAACATGGGGAAGCAGGTGTGGTAAAACTGGGTGGAGGTAAACAGCGGAAGAGTCTCAATGGCAGCCTGGATGCAGCTCAATGGACTGAGAGCCAACAGGGTGATCAGGGCTAAAGTGAGAAGCAAGGATTTGAGCGGCGCTGCCTGACGCACAGCTATTGTCTTTGCCTCCCGTTTTCGTACAACTGGGGTGGTGATTTTTTCTATCTGTAAAATGCTCTGGAGCATGGCAGTGTCAGAAGGGAGAGGCGGGCAGTGCCTGCTGTGCCACTCCGCCTGCCACAGCAGGCCACTGTGCTGAAGTCTACCCAGCCAGCTCCAGGGAGCCTGGTCCCCATTCTGCAACATTATATGTCCACAGGTAATGAATGACCCGGTGACCTGAAAAAAGTGTTTTAGATGCCAAACCACAAAGATACCAATTTACATTGCTTGCAGCAAGTTAACGCTCGTAACAAAGTACCCAATATTCAGAGGGTTTTTTCTCCTGCTCACTTTTTAATCTGCACATTTGGATTTTTATCTGTTTTCTACTCAGTCTGCAAACTGCTCGGAGACGGCATATTGCATAGCTGCTTCTCAGAGTGGACTGCTGCCCTTCCTGTTGCACCAGTGGAGGAAATGAGGGTACCTTCTCCTGTAACAACTCACTGAATGCTAGCAGAAATACATTATTTGCTTGCTTGTTTTTACTTCATTCCCTGCTAGCTCTGCATGCCACACTACACTTTTGAATGAAGAAAATGTCAGTGTGTTCCCTGATAAACAGCATGGGATAGCATTTGGCTGCATGCAAATCACAGTAAAACTGAGGTTGGAGACCAGTATTTAAGCTTCATCTTCATGTCAAACATACTCGCCAGTCAGTACCACTCAGTGTTTTCAAATGCAGGTCAACTCAGATCAGTAGCTTGCCAGTCAAGAAGCAAAACTGACATGAAATAAACAGAAAGACTCCTACTTCCCTGCCATCAACAGCCTTCACTGTCAGTGACAATCATCCTCTGCGACTCACCACCAGCACACAGCCCTCTCTCCTCTTTGCCAGGGCATAGCTTTTGACTTTGTCATCTTCATGTGTTCACAGTTCTCTGAATCAACTGATGCTTCATCACACACACACCCCCCCCATTAGTCCTAGCTTGCCAGAAAGAAAATAAACCTACAAATACAAATGGCAAAAGCAGTGATTTTTAGCTTGTGAGCAACTGTGTTCCTCCAAATAAAAACAAAATCAGACATTCAGGTTTTCTTAGATAGGCTCATCCCTTGCAGTAATATGCATTCCCAGGTCCAAGACCAATCATGTTTTTAACCCTCCGCCTCCTCCTTAACTCACAGTAAGAAACTACTAACTGCAGACAATATAAAAATGAGCAGTTCTAAGTATGCATCATAGGTTGTAGGGGCAAGAGGCAAGCAACTAATGGAAGCTGAAAATTCTCACTCACCAGTGAGAATTTGCGGGAAATCAATTAAATCTCTAAATTTCACCACTCTGAGGGAAAACCCAAAACTAAGCCAAAACAGGATTGTCAGTTCCTCAAAATTGAGAAAGAGAAGCACTCTGTCCTTTAACTCTTACTTTCTAGTATATACCAACTATTGGTTTACATGACTGTCCTGGGTTCAGCAGTAGCAGTCATTTTTCTCCTTCTTAGCAGCTGGGGCAGTGCTGTGTTTTTGACTTTCAGCCTGGGAACAGCGCTGATAACACCGATGTTTTCAGTTGCTGCTCAGTAATGT
>WYDI02042658.1:0-64965 GCA_009867235.2 Psittacus erithacus
AGGAGCAATTCCTGCCCCAGAGGGTGCTCAGGCATTGGAACAGGCTGCCCAGGGCAGTGCTGCAGTCACCGGCCCTGGAAGCGTTCAACACACCGTGTAGATGAGGCCCTCAGTGCCATGGGTTAGCGGTGGCCTTGGCAGTGCTGGGAACGGTTGGACTGGATGAGCTTAAAGGGCTTTTCCAACCTGGTTGATTCTGTGATTCTGTGTCCCTGACCCGGGGTGCTGTTATCTTCTCTACTCCTGCCTTAGTGCATGATAAACCCGGGCTGAGGGCTGCTGGGCTGTCCGCTTATCTTGTGCTCCTGTGTGCCCCTCTTCACTGCAAACATCCTCCGCTCCAGCTAAAATAACAAGCTGTGCAATGCTGACTTGCTTCTTTGGTATTTATTTGCTAACTAAAGCTACTGTCCGTGATCTGCGATGTCCTTGATGTTTGGCGTAACTTTGAGCCACAAAGCTCCTTTATTTTATATCACCAACTTTATCAATCATGTTTTCAACAATAAGGTTTCCATGGCACTCCCTCTGACTTAAGCCAAAGACTCACAAGACTCACTCAAACACACAAGAAAAATCTAGGATGCTTTATCAGATGAAGGTTTCGGCGTGATCCCAGAGATCATCAAGCCCAGTGCAGAAGTGCTGAGTAAGAGAGTTTTATATAAGCAACAATGTCAAAACATCCTACAGTCCAGAAGAGGCCAGAGTAAGCATCTACATTTGGAGTGTTTCATCAGAATCAGATTAGTAAGTGAAGTAGGATATAGATTTTGCAAATTCGGGGAGTGTAATGCTGCCTTATGGTAAATTGCATGAACTAAAGGTCCAGACCATGCTTTACAACGTGTTACCTTCTGGGCCTTCCTTATTTTTCTTCTTATTAGAGAATACTACAAAGTTAAGACAACATATTATGAGAATTCCTTTTTTGTAACAGGCAATTCACGAACATGTGGAAAAACAACAAATATCAACTGCTGGTTCCAACCCCTGCCATGGGGGTTGGAACTAGACCAGACTGCTCAAAAGCCCTGGTGAAGGATCATTACACCTCAGCAGAAGCTGCAAGTGGATTGCATGTCTGAATCTGTGGCCTGGCCTCTCCCTTGCCTTTATATTCCTGATTTAATAATCACTTTTCGCTGGCTTTAGAGATGACATCCTGGCCTTCCACGCCAAGTACAGAGAAGCAAAGGAGACAAGGGCCAGCACTGCTCTATCAGACTTTTCAGTTCAGGATCGGTGCAGTCCCTTTGTGGGATTCAGGCTCTTTGAATAAAATTGTAGAATGAGAATCAGTAAGTCTACTATACTACACCCACAAAGCACTAAGTCTTGTGTTCTCACTCTGGGATGTGGTTCACCCCCTCTCCAGCAGATCTTTTGACACAGAATCATTTGTTCAACTTCCACGGGACAGTAGAATAAGTTAGTGTGGCGCCAGGACACCGACTGATCCCAGTAGGACAAAGCTCCTTGATTTAAATGCTGGGAATGTTTGTCACCAGAAGTTCTAGTATGGAGCAAGAGAGCTTAAACAAACCAACGGATGAGCTTTTTCTGAGTAGTGGTGTCTTATAATTCCTTTGGCTTATCACATCCATTCTGTGTAAACTAAAGAGAATGTATAAATTTGGCCTCTCAAACTTTTTAGTGTTTAACTTCAATTCGATTAAGCACTTACGTATGTGTACAAAGTGAAAAATGAGGGTACAAGAGGTTAATGCTTTAATGCTTTTAATAACTCTTAACCACATGGCTGTATTTTGTCAAACAGAACATGGATTTGTTCTAGCAGGAACAGCATACGCTAGATAGAAGCATGTTGAGGCTCTCCAAAACAGCATGAAAACTATTTCTAGGCCATCTTTGAAAAATAATTTATGATTTTTATGGTTTACTTTTAATTTTATAAGTAGTATTTATAGTATTTCTGTGATGGAGTAAACAGAGCATTTTTCAGTATAGCTGAGGAGGTTCTTGCTCACAGTAGGAAAGTAAAAAGGAAACCTAGCCAGACCTGGAACGAGTTCAGGCATCAGTACAGACGATGTGAATGTGCACCAGGTAATGGTCGTAACTTACCCAGGAACTGGAGGTGGAGTAAATGGTGGGTGATAATGCCCAGAGGAACTGACGGACTGAAAATGGCAGCATCCTCAACAGACCAAGTGGTCTCTAAATGCTGGAAATAGATAAAAGAATAAAGGGCAAATTTCTAGGATAATTCTTGGGTTTCAGGTAAAATCATATTAATCCTAAGTGTGGTCAGCACAGTTTGAGAACCTGTGGCTAAGTCTCTGACAGGTCTCACACCATCGTTCTGCAGACACTGGCTTTTCTCATGTCCACTACAAGTCTTTCCTTGAAAAACTTGGTGTCTAACAGCCAAATATATCATCAGCTCCAGTTTGTTTGCAAAGGCCTCTCTCACACCACACCCCCAACACTTTTTACTGCTGGCTTTTAGAATCGAGTGCTGGTGTTAACACAACCATCAGCTACTGTCACAGTGTCACTGGTATTGTCCTCCACAAAATCTGCAGCACATGAGGCCAAGTGAATCCTCCTCTTGTACTTCCCAGCCTGTACTTCCAGGTGGATTACTGCTGCATAAACCCAGAGTTCATCTGTGACAAAAACTATTACCCAGAAACTCAGTCTTATTGTTCATCTCAATTATCCTGCTTTGATAAATCTTGAAGAGTCACCCACTGCACCACAGCACTCACATTTATGAGTCTAATATTCTTTTTACTATTAAAACAAATGTCTTTAAGATGAAATCCAGGGTAGAAAAAAGGGAAAACATTATCGCTGATAAATGGATATATCCAGCTTTTTAAATCTCTCATCAGCAAGACTCCACTGTTGATAAAATGCTGACCAAGGGATTCCACGATAATTATTCTGGAATGCTTAATACATAATGTCAAGATGTTCTGCTTTTTGGAAATGAGGTCCAGGATTTATCTTCTCTTTGCTGTACCTACAGAGAAACTCTCAGAACATGTGATCCAACAATCGAACCCACCACGTTCAACAGGTACACATCCTATTAAAATTAATCTTTCTGTTAAAGCCAGGAACGCGCACCAGCATGCAGAAGTGCTCGTCAGGAGGCTTTGTGCCATCTCTCACCCAGGGTTTAGGTTCATCCATGCCATGAAGAACATTCCAACAGTGCCAGAACCACTGCACCTTTTGAAGATGAATAAATAATCCAGAAAAGGGTGGACAAAAGTTTGCAGGTTTTCCATAAGCTCCTTAACAAATTGTAAGTGCACGTGGCTCTCAGACTACTTTTTCTTGCCATCTGTTTGTCTACCAGTCTATTTTATGCCTCTGAAACGTTTTATTTCTCTAAACAAAAATAGGTAAAGGAACATTTTAGTACCTCAGCTGTGTTGTTAAAGCTCAACTTTCTTTAATATTGTTCAGTTTACTAACTTAATCCCTCGATGATAGGATATAATCTGTATTTCAGTATAACCTTTAACTCACATATAACAACAATGTTGTTATTTGCAATTAGCAAATAGTTTTCCAAAGGCTCCCAGTTTAGTATTTGACTCTCGCTTTCATCATTCAATGATTTACAGTAATGAGCTGGAACATCAGGATTTTGTACTGAAATGGCCAAAATAGCTGTCCAGGCATCGTTGCCCTCATGTGACAGAACTCAGATGTTTTTGTGGAGAGTTAGCCAAAAGCAACATACAATGCCATGGCTTCTGTTTCATTCTTACAAACAACAACAAAGTGTCTGTCAGGACTGGTAGTCAGAGCCTCAGGAGCTTCTGAAGGGCTGTTACTTTGCTGAGATTGTGCCCTTTGTTTAAGTTTTGTTTGACAAGTGCTTTATAAATGAGCAGAAGAGGTGGTTTATGTTTCATTAATGAGGCTGATAGTGGTTAATTACTGAAGTTACGTAAACAATCCAATACCAGATGAAGCCAAGCGGGTCAGTTATGTAGAGAAGATCCAGCTGGAGTAGATATGATTTCCTTTAACCAGTTCTTTGTGTGACTGTAGCAGGCTCTCAGGTCTCCCATTTTTACTGTCACACAAACTTTTGAATAGGAGAAGGGGCCTGTTAAAATAATGTAAGTGTATGTATTTAACGTGGACCAGTCACCTGGTGTGAATCAATGCATGACTAGATAGCATGTGCGTTGGAGCAAATGACCACAGGCTAATGCTTAATGTGGCACTGCACTTGATTTCTACTATGACTAAGTGTTAGGTTCCTATATTCTTATTTCAGAAATTGAATTTACTCTGAATCCACTAGGTTTTACAATATAGACAGAAGGGGGATTAGTTACCTTCTAAAAACCCGAGCATCAGACTTTAGTTTCCTGAAGGCAATAGGCTTTAAATACCCTTGTCCCTCAGGTACATTTGAGCAGCTTACCAATAAGGTATCATATCAGAAAAGGTACTAAAAAAAAGCCAGTAGTATTAAAAACTAAAGGAAATAGTTCACAAACCTCTGCTTGTTTTTCCAACTTTCACGAGAAAGGCTGAAAAACTGGATGAAAAGCCAGTGGTGTATGCGAAAGATACTGCTGCAAAAGAAATCCGAGCTCTAACAATTGTAAAGTCTTCACTGTTACTACTGAAGTTTTTGTGATGTCTTAGTAAATTGCTGTATAAGGCTGCTTTTACCAGAAAGACAAATGCTGATCATAGTGAAACTTAAAAGATCATTATCTTTGCCTGTACTGTGTAAACTGTACATTCCAGCCCTCTGTCACCACACATCATCAGTGTTGGGCATTTGAAAGCTCAAAAAGCCCTGTAAGATGCTTAAACACCACCCAGGAGTCAATCTTTTTTGATCCTGAAAGTCAGACTCAACCATTCACCTCCAGAGACTAAGAGATTCCTAAATGGTGACAGACTGTGTGGAAATCAGTAGCATGCTCTTCTCTGGAGTCTATGGAATGCAAATGTAACTCTGAAGGGTAATGCTAGCTTGCTATGCCATGAAAACCTATCGTCCCTGAAGACTATTTTAAGTGACTTTGCAGTAAGATAACCAACATGGACTGTTTTTCCCTTTGACATCTAACTCCATGAAGTCTACAACAGACCCAGGTTTTCCCAAGGTAAATCAAGAATTGCTCTTCCACAGAAGAAAAGTGACACCCTTCTGGAAGTATGTTTGCATCTAACCTGCTGTGCATCATGCTGGGGAGCAAGCATAATGACATGATACCTAACAAGAAAATGCCCTACCAAAGATCACATATTGTATCTAGGAAATGAGGAAAACCTCAAATTATAATGATTCATCTATTAGAAATTATTAAGAACAGAAATACTTGGGGGTTTAAGAATGAAATTTTGCAGAAGTAGCAGCAACACAAGCTGCTAACAGTTGTGGTCTGTTATGGGAGCACATGAGCCTTGTGCTTACTGCATCAGCTCAGGTATGTCAGAATTAGAATAGGGAGAACCAGGTGAGTGGTTTGTGTTTGGAGATGCTGACTTCATCAGTGTTTCCAAAATCAATTCCAAATAATACTGCTGCAGTATTTCTCTGCCCAGGAAATGAACATTATCCATTTACACACAGACACAGCAAAATGGGGGAATTTAAAATTCTACCAAGAAAGCAGAATATTTAGTAAGTGGACATGGAGAACTCTGGGAAGCAGTGACGTGAGGGTCCCATGGCCTCTGTCCCTGATGACCCAGTTATTATTTGATTTATGTGGACTTGCAGCTGCCCTTGCTTCGACCTCAGGAAAGGCTGTGTGGGAAGTTTGTGTCTCCGAGTGCAGCATTGCTCTGCGCAGTGTCTGGAGCCTCATGTATGCTCAGAAGCTGATAAATACGGAAAAGGCCCTGTTTGCTCCAGCTGGACTCAGACTCGGAGCAGTGCTGCAGCTCAGCGGACTCAGCTCTGGGAGCCAGGAACTCTGCAACTACGGTGAGTATTTCATGTACTTCCCTCACTGCTCTGGGATTATAAATTGTTGCTCTGGCCATAAATCAATTTGCCATGTGAAAATATTTCAAGCATTGGGCTTTTTTCTTCTTTTTCCTTCCTTTTTTTCCCCTTTAAACATCTGACTAAATGAAAATGGAAGAGGCTTTTAAATTTGGCATCCTACTGCCAAGAATTTGTTCTGACAGTTCTTCGTTTGACATCCAGAGTGAAGAAAAATGACCTTTAAATTCCATTATCTGTTTCCCTTCCTCAAAGTACCTGGAAAACTCTAAGTTCCAAACAACCTCTAACCTCTTATTTTATAATGTATAAAATGATACCTTTGAAATAATCATTCATGGGGTAGCAATTCCAAAGGATGATCTCAAGATAGCTCCAATACAGTCCATTAGTGAAATAAGTCAATTCCTATTATGGTGATTATATGACAAGGAAAGGATGCATTTAATGAGAAGAAAAATGGGATTTCTTTAAACAGCAGCTTTGGGGAGCTTCTTGGAACATTAAAACTGGGAGAAACAGATATAACCTTAATAATGCATGTAAGCTGCATATAGGATGGATCAAGTGATCCTACAACTTGTGCTGCAAAAGGGTTCTTTGATGACAGTAATCAGTGATTGAATTGCTTGAGTGAAACCAAATAGCTCATCTGGCAGTGAGCATATGGACACCGACTGTGCTCAGTTATCATTTGTTTCAGGTTTTGGTTTAAATTTCACAAATGAAAAAACTAAAGTTATGCTTTCCAGAAGCAAAAAGAGTCCAGGGATTAACACCGAGCCTGAAACATGCTATCTGGCTCCACTGCATGATCAGTAACGTGCCACAAGGTGTGTTAAATAAATGTTGGAGACCTTCAACTTGAGTTCCTAAAATTCCCAGTAAACAAGAAATTTCCCTATGACTCAGCTGTCAAAATATTTACTATAGCAGTTGAAGTACTGTCAATACATACCTCTTAAAGATGCCCCAGAGCCTCTTCTACATGTAGATTTTGCATGGTAACAAATTTGATAATATAAGCTAATGATATGTTACTTTA
The DNA here is from genome assembly GCA_009867235.2 of Psittacus erithacus. Classification (NCBI taxonomy): domain Eukaryota; kingdom Metazoa; phylum Chordata; class Aves; order Psittaciformes; family Psittacidae; genus Psittacus; species Psittacus erithacus. The sequence goes on from WYDI02042658.1 coordinate 7,011, forward strand.
TAATATGGTATTTTAGAGCAATAGAAATGGTAAAAACATCTTAAATAATATACATAAATAACAATGAATACGTGTACTGTACGTTCCACTCTAAACGTGTACATTCTGTTAAGTGTCTGCTTTGTGATTCTACTTTACTTTCATCAGTTATTGGGTTTTGTTTTGTTTTCTTTACTGGCTTCCATCTTCTTTGATAAATTGAGAAGTCATTCAGGCAGGACTAAGAACTGAATGTTGGTGAATTTCTGTATTAGACAGGTAATCAACACTTTGAATCAACATCCACCCCAGTTTATATTCAACATTAGTAGTTCAGAAGACTGATTATTGTCAAAACTAAGCCTGGAAAAGGGGAACATTTTCAAATGTGCTTAAGCAACCTACAGCCTAGGACACATCTTCTGGGGAAAAAAGAAAAAACCCATAACTCCACCTGTACACTTACAGAGACTTTAAAAATTGAAACCAAACACATACGACACACCCCCCATCAGGCTTTCACACATGAAAATACCGAGCTGAAATAGCACCTCAGAAGTAACTGAAGAGAAGGAAAAGCAGGGAATAGCTTTTATACAGATGACATTTTCTTTCAGGTCAGTATGTCTGGCTGAAGACTTTAATCCTCTGTTACGACTTGTAATTTTATGAAACAAGTTACTAAAAAGATCTTTTGGTTTCAGTTCCACTTTTTAAACTAAAGACCTTTATGAACCATCTCTTCAATCACAGAATCATAAGGATTGGAAAGGACCTTAAGATCGTCTAGTTCCAACCCCCAAATGTATTTCTTTCTTTTTGCTTCCTTTTTAAAGCGCACTTACACAAAACACATAGCTGTATTTTGAGTACACAGAGAAGAGAAAAATGAGCACAAAATATTTTGGTTTGGAAACAGCATGACTGTAACTGCCCCAAGCCCCCAGAGCTCTTCCGCCAACCTCACTTCAACTTTGTCCAAGTGATTATGTTTTGAAAATTACAATCAGGCACGTACTACATTCTGTCCAGGATTCCACAGCCTCCAGTGTGGAGCTGAGCTCTGTGTGTGTGCAGAATTTACTTGCTTACATGGCAAAGGATTAATGAACGTATGTGTGGGCTGAAGAAGTGTCCTTTAGGTCACTGCTCACTCCCATGAGGTGAGAGAGATTAGGGACAGCTACTGAGCTTCTGTTCTTTCAGCAACTTCTCAAGTTTGGAGGAGGTTTCCCTACTGCTGATAGACTCATACAAAGCGTGAGGCAAAGGCTGCAACACATGACTGCAACAGTCGATCTTAGAAATAACCAGAACTCATCCTGTCCTAGAAAACTAAGTTCCTGCTTTAAACATCTTAATCTGATCTTTATATTTTTTGTTTTAAAAAGCCCAATGCAATTTTATATCAGGAGAACAAACTTGTTAACAGTGAATTCTAGAGTGTCAGAAAATGAAACAGTGACGTTCATATGCAAGCATGACCATTAATCTTGTTTCAGGACAGTATAGCATTCTTCAAATAACCACTGGATTTACTATTAATACTGCTATGGTGTTCTCTTAATTTAAGAGTTTTAATTTACAAAGTCTTGTTCTAAGCTGTGAATTCTGTGGTTGCAACTGACAACTTTTCTTAGCCAAAAAAAATCAGTCAGAAAGGCAAAATCCTCAAATCTGTTCCTAATACAATATTGAAGTTGAGGGAACTTTGCCTGATCAAAGTCTGCTTCCAAGACTTAGAATATTTTATCAACCCACCACCTTGTGCTTGGCCATATGAACTTCATACTTCCAATATAATACTTTTCAGACTGGGTTGGTGTCATTTTATGTTAGCTTGTGTTCTTCTATTATCTTTCTTTAAAGAGCTACTGGAATTCAGAAGCACATTTCTTCAGCAAATGCACATTTTTTTGGAAAAATGTAGACTTTGCCCAGGCCAAACTGATCTAACTGATAAGGACCTCACGATTCAGTGAGTCACTTCTTTCTCAAACAAATATTTACTAGCAGAGATAACAAAAAAACCCCCAGCATTCCAGCCTCACTGCATCTTTTCACCTTCTGCTAACAGCACGAAGAGAAAGTGTTCAGTTCCAGAGATTAGTCCAGTTTGGGGGGAAGGGGTGTGAGTCTTTCAAGAAGTATACTTCATTACAGTGAAAGACAAAGCATCCAACCCGAGCCCAAGCTCCTTCACTAACCAAGGGGCAGAGAAAAGCTCTCTAGAGGGCAATACATCCTATAGAAAATTGATGTGTTTTCGTCTTCACAGGATGCTTTGTACTTTTTAAGGAATACAGGCTCTTAAATGTAAATCAGGCAGAGCTTAAATGAGGCAAAGCTGACTTTTACTGCATCAAAGAGTATTTACCTGGGGAGGAAGATAATCTATTCTGGCCTTTCCAGGCTGTTTTCTTCTATTTACTTCAGACTTGAGGAAGAAGTGAATGAAGCAAATTCACTAAAAGCCCATGTTTGTGCAGAAACAGAACATCTACCACATCCACATCAGTGCAAATGCCCAAACTCATTCTGGAAGCAAGTTTTCTCTATCCAGCAAAGCTCCTTTTAATCTCTTCCAGAACTAGAAAATTTACCAATGATCAGTCTGATTCCCCCCCATGGTTTTGTGTAAAATTCAGAGTAAAGCAGTTCTAACTATAACTTGCACATTTAGGAATGTTCTCTATCCTGAATCTGTACTGTTAGAAAAAGGAAACATTTTGCAACCTCTTTGACAGTATTATGTGACTTCATGGATTTTCCTATGATCTGAAAATGTTCCACATTCTGGAGTTTTCTGGGTTTAGCTCTGTAGCTAACCCTAACCAGCAGTTCTTTCTCACATGATTATTTCTCTTACTTTTCCATTTCTCTAGGTTGCCTTCTTAAAGTCTATGACATAGCAAAGTGAAAGGAACAGTGCAATTGTGAGCAGAACATGGCAAATACATTTGTCACTGTACCGGATGGGTATTGTCTGCCTGAGCCCATCCAGTATTATGGTGAGTAAAAGCAAAACTTCCATATTATGAAAAAGCAGTATAGAAAATGAACATCTGTGGGAATTCCTATTATTTTCTTCATTTTAGTTCATCTTTACAAGCTCTTAGAAGCTACACGTTTCTCTATCAAGCTCACACTGAAAATGAAAAGTATTAGCATGTGCTCAGACAGATTTGGTACACAACACAATCATGCTGACTTGATCATTCCACATGAACATTACTGCTGCTGTCTGCCTTTGACTTGCATGAAGAAGATAGAAGGTTTATTGCAGTATTCCAGACACATTATAAATAGATAATGGTTATTTTATATCTTATATAATTGCAATAACTAATTTGATTATGGAAGAGGAAAAGCAGAACCCAAAGCCCATTAAAAAAATCCCCTCTAAACTGCTTAAAAACCAAACCAAAACCAAAACCAACCCCAAATAAACCCACAAGAAACTTCCAATTTGTGTTTACAGAAATTTACAATTCCAAAGGAAGACTGAAATATGATGCATGCTGCACCAGCTTTCTTCAGTATAGCTGTCTGCATTTAAGGAAGGCTGGATAAAATTAACAACAGAAAGGCAGGAAGAAGCACTCTTCATAATTCTGTACCTACAATTTGCAAAGATAAAACTTAATTGTAAGGGATTATATGTGGAAGAATGCTAAATAAAGCAAGCCTGTGCTTTTCTCTCAACTGAATTTCAACTTTAAGTCTCCTGTCACAGTAATGTTTACCCCTCTGTAATTTCTGGACCATCCTGCTCAGACTCTTGTGCAACGCTTCCAGAATTATGCATGAAATACGTATTCGTAACAAGCACTTCACTTGCTTATGGGAAATATTCTTCTGTAATGTGGACAACTAATAAAAACAACCATTCAGTGTGATACCATCAGTTGACAAGTGGTAATTATGTCCTAATAAGAATCCATTGGCACCCACATGACATGGCCCAAACTGTTACCAAGCCATTTCTACTACATCTAAGATTCTATTCAAAAACATTACAAGTAGCACATTTAAAAAGAAATTATCAGACTCCCCTTCTGAAAATGTGTTCCTCTGTTATTTGTGATTAGATTTTTAATCTATAAAACATTTTAAGACTTTCAAGTAGCTGATGTAGAGATATTGTTCAGTTATTTCATTTCCGATTTCTCCTGTATCTAGATGTTCTGCCAGAGCACATCAACTATCAGCTGCAAGACACCGATTTTCAGACTGCTCCTTATTGCCAATACTCAACAGTTCAAATTCCTCCTCCAGTATTACAGTCCCAACCTTCCCACTCCCAGTACAGCACGTACAGCCTGGACTCTCAGTACAGTGACGGGCAATGTGTCATCAGCAGCTGTGAATTAAGCAAACCCCCTTTCATAGCACCCCATATGGATGATGGTGGATACCAAGGATTAAAACGGCCAAGATTAAACCACTCTTCTTTGAGCCTGAAGGGACAGGAAGAGCTGTGTGTGGTGTGTGGTGACAAGGCCTCAGGCTATCACTACAATGCACTTACTTGTGAAGGCTGTAAAGGTAAGAAGAAAACAGGCAGATCTGTATCTTAGGCAGGACCCTGGGCCCACAGTGCTCAACAGTGTTCCACATCTGTGATTTAAGCAAACAGATTTTCATTGATTTTTAAGCTGGTGTTTCTACAGAGGATTTTAATTTACCAAAGAAACCTTTTATCTAAGATGCTTACTCCAGATTCCCATTTTATACCATTTTTTGAAAAAATGCTTTCACAGTATCTGTTTAATATGAGCATTTCACTTTTGCATTGATTGTTCACTAGAATAGTGTCAGTTTAAGCAGGTGCTGATTTTCTGATGCCCATTTATTGTAGATTTATTTCAGTGTTACTAACTTTATTTTTAAAATGAAATAAACCCAAGCAATAATTACTTGCTACTGATTTTAACTTGCTATGTGGGGGCTGTCTTGACCAGGTAAGGAACACAGCAATTAATATTCATCAGAAAGTACAAGACACAACTGTGTTGCTAAAAAAGCAAATTTCAAATCAGGGTAATGTTTCCATTGTAAAATAAACAAACAAAACCCCAAAAGACATTTAGTTCTTTAAATCATTATGAGATAAAGCTCCTTAGAGATAAATTCGTTCAATCATAACCTGACCCTTGTCTGCAGGCTTCTTTCGACGCAGCATAACTAAAAATGCAGTGTATCGATGCAAGAATGGTGGTCACTGTGAAATGGACATGTACATGCGAAGGAAATGTCAGGAATGTCGCCTGAAGAAGTGTAAAGCTGTGGGAATGCTAGCAGAATGTAAGTGCTCCTCCCAAGCTGGCTCCTTTACTCATCAACTCCATAAAACCTCTTCCAAAGCCAATCTCTTTTCCTCATCAAAGCTAAATGGTGTTGTTCTAAACCTCATTTAGCTGTAGGAAGATTGAACTTTGGAGTCTGTGGCACCTGTAGCATCTTCATTTGCAGAAACCACCAGTGCTCAGGAAATATCTCCTGAAGTTAAGAGGCTGTTCAAAGACATCACAAGAAAGCACTAACCAGAGACAGCTAAATACCTTGACAGGGCAGTAGGAAGCCTATCAGTTGTACTTTTGTGTTTGGAAAAAGTTATTATTATAGTCTTCATGAAAAATTCTTAGGTTTTATCATAGAGCCACAAGCAAGAAGCCTGCAAACACTCAGGCCTTTGGAGGATACTAAACACTAACTCACCTAATGAATAACACATTGCCATATTCTCTAGCAAGCATAGTTCCTTATAGGTGACTGCTCCTGTGATACAAGACTTGTGTTAGCTCTATTAATGTGATTATTTCAAATTGTAATTATTTGAAAATATGCATATTGACACACACTTCCATGCCTCACAGGTTTGCTGACTGAAGTACAGTGCAAGTCAAAGCGGCTCAGGAAGAATTTCAAACAGAAGAGCAGTTTTCTTTACAATATAAAGCTGGAAGATGAGGGGCTGAATAATAAACATGTATCATCTACAACAAGATCTGGAAAAGTGGGATATTTTTTCTATTTAAGAGATCTCTTTTTATCATTTATTTTTGTCTCAAGTCATTATCATCTCATTGGTTTATATTTTTTTTAACAGATCCCAGAGAAGATGGAACTTACTCCAAGGGAGCATCAGCTTCTGGACCACATTGTAGCAGCACACCAGAAATACACAATTCCCCTGGAGGAAGCAAAGAAGTTTGTATGTACACAGAACAATCAACCTGTGTTGCTAAGTTGTTATCCTAAGCACTGTACCCTGGTTATATCAGATGTCTAAATGCTCTTTCATGCAGCTACAGGAAACTGCAAGTCCTGAGGAAAGTTTCCTCCATCTCTCTGAGACAGCAGTCGTCCATGTACAAGTGTTGGTGGATTTCACAAAAAGACTTCCAGGCAAGTTTCTTCCTTTGGGAAATACTGCAGAACAGTGTGACTCTTTTTTCCCCAAGAGGCAGGAACTATACTGATGGCATGAATCCGAGAATAGCACAGGCTTTAAGAAAACTCATTCCACTGACCAGTTTTTCTTCCAAATGCAATGATCAGGGTTACCATTTACTTGTCATGAGGACAAGTTAGAAGGACTCACTTCAAAAGCTTGCTAGGATTAGATTTCTTTTCTTTTTCTGACATGGAGTAGAGACATTTTCTGAAAGTACATGGACTTCAAACTACCATCCTGAGTGAATTACTGTTTCAACACATTCTGAAATCCAGTTCAGTTTGCAGTTTATCACAATCGAAGAAAAAAACAGATGTTCCTTCAAAGGAAAACACAGCACAGAAGGGATTAACCAGCTCCTACTCATATTTTCCTTTAATAAAGGACAAAGGAACATTCAATTAAATTTCATTGTGAAGCTGACAACCATTTGGCTGGGAGGGTGAAAATTCTTTCATTACTCTAAGTCGTAAAACTTACTGAGAAAAGCCTATCAGCACATCTAAAGCAGATATTTGATGGAATTTAGCACTACTGTGGAACAGAGTTGAAAGAACAGATGAGCTCTTTTCCTATGTTACATATCCTGCTTTGATCAGGACAAAGAAAAGAATCAATAAAGTTCCTTTACTCTTGAATTCTAAGTGCAGGCAATAAGCTTGTTAAAAGAGGAACATAATTTTTTAAAAGATCAGATACTAATGAATAAGGAGAATAAATATCCACGATCACTAAGTGATGTAGAAAATTTAAAAGGCATTAGGCGTAAGAACACATGAAGAACTTCGTCCTTGTACCTAACCAGCTATTAAGAAATTTTGCTTAAGGGCACTCACAGGCTTCCTTGATTCTTAACATGTATTTTTCTCTGCAGGATTTGAAAGTTTAGCTAGTGAAGATCAGATTGCGCTACTAAAAGGGTCAACAGTTGAGGCAATGTTTTTGCGTTCAGCCCAAATATACAACCAAAGAATCAGTGAATGCCAACCATCAACAAGTGAAAGTAAGTTTGACTAACAAGCTTCCTACTAACACCGGGAGGAGGTGCTACCAATTTGAAACAACTTCCATTCATTTTAACTGACTGAAATCATTTCATATTCAACTATACTGGTACTTAACAATAGTGCTAGTTATGCTGTATGTATGGATCTGGGACAAGTTCATACATTTTTATGTATATATTTGAAAAGCAGATGCAGGAATATATTTAAAGTCACATTAACCTTAGCTGGGAGCTGTCACCTGTCTTGTTCCAGGTCACGTAAGGCTTTCTGATCACGCAACATACTGTCAGATTCAAAACCTTGATAGAAACAACATTTACTCCATGGAAATGTCTCACAATGAAGAGAGTCCAACTTCCACTACTACCACAGGTAATGAAGGTCTCAGAATCAAAATACCTGGGAGTCTTACTTTGCTGGCCCTGTTCTCAATCACACGGAGCAACAGCCGGTGTGCCACTGCTCATTCTCTTCTCTTCCTCTCCATTCCCTCAAGCTGCTGTTACACGCACAGGCATTACATCCTCGTGGAAGGCAGAGGTTCATTTGCTTACATCCCAAGATAAAGCCTTGAGCTGTATATATCAAAAGCTGCACAGTACAACTGCAATACAACTTCTGTTACTGTAGAAATCAACATTGTTTTCACGACGTTTGCTAACGATTTCATGCAATAGAACAGCCTGGAGCCTTAGATTAGAACAAAGACGATTCATAATAGCAATGCCTATTTCTGCATGGAAGTAACATTCTGGTTGTTTTATTTATCAGGTATAACCGAGGAGTTTATTACCGCGCTGTTTTACTTCTACAGAAGCATGGGTGAACTGAAAGTGACCGAGACCGAATATGCCCTTCTCGTAGCAACGACGGTGTTCTTTTCAGGTAACGAGAGCTTTGGCTCGTCCCCGGCGCTGCCCGCAATCACCCACCGAGCCCTCGGGTGCGGAACCGCACCGCACCGCTCCCGCTCACTGCTCTCTCTCGCCGCGCTCCTACAGACCGCCCGCTCCTGAGGAACAAGCGGCACGTCGAAGAGCTGCAGGAGCCGCTGCTGGGCCTCCTCTACAAGTACTCCAAGATCCATCATCCTGAGGACCCTCAGCATTTCGCCCGCCTGATCGGGCGCCTCACAGAACTGCGCACCCTCAACCATACCCACGCGGAGGTGCTGGTGACGCGGAGAACCAAGGACCCGCGGCTGACCCCGCTGCTCTGCGAGATCTGGGACCTGCACTAAGCGAGCCCGTACCGGATCCGCGCCGCTCCCCTCAGGATCGCTCCTCACGGGCACCGCTCCGCTCCGCCGGGCGCCGCCTCACCAGCCCGGGCGCGCGCCCTGCCCGCAGCCGCCTCCCCCGCCGCCCCGGTCGCGCGCTGCCCCCCTTCCCGCCTTTTCGCCGTCCCTCAGCAGCCGGCGGGCCCGGTGCGCCCGTCAGGAGGCGTTGCCGCTGACCGCCGCCTCTTCTTTCCCGAGGCCATGGAAAAAGAAAAACCGTTCAAACTGTTCGTGCCGCCGCGCCTGAGCAGCGGCCAAGTGTCTGCGGTCAAACCCCAGGCGAGCGCTCGGGCGACGGGGCTTTGCCAGGTAAATGGCGTTGCCGCCTGCCTTACCGTGTGTTGCTCAGGAAGCAGCGGCTAAGGAGCGGGGTGGGAGCGGTGGAAGAGTGGAGGGTCTTCCGGGGAGCTCCCAGGCTCTCCAGTCCTGAGCCTCCCTCCTGGAAAGCGCATGCATTTAAATACGTGAAGTGTGGGCGCTGATCTCGTTTTTCTGCGAGCTGTTGAGATTGGTGCTGAGGGGTGAACATCTCCAGTTTTAATTTCAAAGACTTTCACCTTTTTTCCCTAGCAAAACTGAAAAGAATCATCTTCTTGAGCATCTGTTGTGTATTTTCACTGTACATCACCAGTGATAAAACATGTTTGATGTGGGCAATTCAGATAGTTAAGTGGGGTGTGCACCACTCAGATATCCCTGCCGGCTTTGATTTATTGGTCCGGCCAGCTCAAGCGTGCAGTGAAATGCTCTGTCTCTATGCTCTGAGTTATGTGAATTCAACAAGATGCTTTTTCATGTTTAGGTGCCTTATGAAATAGGTTTAGATTTCAGTGTGATATTCTGACAGGAGATGAGTTACATTATTGACAAGACAAATTTCTGTGATGCTTTGTAAAACGGAATGTTCATGCTAAAATATAAGCAGGTGTGTTTTAGAAGTACTTTGGGGAGTAAAGTAAAATGTAAGTATCAAGTACTGGACATGGCGGGGGGAATCATGTTGCTTAATGAGTCCTTTGCCATGAAGCGTGTACAGGCATGCAGCAGCTAATAAATTCTTGTCATCAAAAGCTTCCGCATTGGCCACAGTGTAGTCTGTACAACAATCTACGTAAGAACAGCAGTTTGAAAAGCCACTGTGATGAAAGAACCACATGAGAGAGTGCCAAAGCCATTACCAGTACCTTGGACTTTGCAAATTGTGGGCAGTCGATTCATGAATGGAAAAGTCTATTTTCATGTTAGCTCGTGTTATTTTTTTGCCTGGTTTTTATAATCCTTTCCAAATCTACATATCAGAAACTAATTTTTAAATTTGTGCAGGGTTTTAGCAAATGCCCAGATGATGATTTTAATTTGCCGTTTGTAATGAGCACACCAAACCGTGGTGAAATCACAGACTCTGGTAAGCCTAAAACGAGCCATTTACCTGGCACATTCTTTATATTTTTTTCATATTGTTGTCATTTTTCATGTGTTGTTTAACAATTTCATAGCTGGAACCCTGATAAATACAGTCCCATTATTATTTTTTATTAAATACATTGATCAAAATCTCCTCGTGTTTCAGATGCGATTTCACAGGAAGCCAAACTTGGCTCTGAGGTAGATGAAGAGGTCAGATAAGTATAAACTCTGTGTATCTTATTTCCTTGGGCCTCTTAATTTGTTCTCAAAACACTGCCTAAAGCACTATTCAGTAGATACTTCAGGGCTAAAGGAAGTAGCCACAGGGGAATAATCATTTTGTCTTCTCTTTAAAGCTGAATCACACAGAGAAGGTATTTGTGATTCAGTGGAGAGAAACCTTTAAATATTAAGGTGATTTTTTTTTTTAAGTGATTTTTTTTTTTCAGGGCCTGGCAAGTCTGGGAATTTTAATCAGAATAAGATTTAGGCGCTTTAATATCTTTGTGAAACTGGTTCTGAAGAGACTGTTGAAAGGCAGAAGGATTGAAGTCAGAGTATTCTTTGGAAAATTGAAGCAGATTATCCCAATTGCCTTGTCTGGCTTTATTTTATCGATAAAACAATGAATTTAGTGGAGGAGTTTCCTCAAGCATTTGATTCTTCTCACAGCATCTCTACCAATGTTTCTGTGCTTTAGTGCAACTCAGTAAAGCTATTTAGTTTTTTTGCAGTAGCTTCCTGTGCTTTCCAGATACAAAGTGCTGTGTACTGCAACAAAATGGAACAAATATTCTTGCAGTTCTTCTAAAGATTTTCATATCCCTGAGGACTAAACTTCTTTTAGCCCTAGTAGCTATTAAAGTCAGGACTCTTACAATACCATGATGCAGTCAAAGCATGGCTAGTGTTAGGTGACATAATACCTCAAACGGGCTGCAGATTTACCCTGTGGGCTGTGTACTATTACCTGCCTAAGCCACTGAACGAATGTTCCTTGTACAGTGCTTTAAAGGTGTTCAAAGAGCACAAAGTTGGTTGCTTTTTCTTCCTATTTTATGTATGAGTTAACTGCAAAAACTTATCACAGGTAGTTGTGGACAAGATCTCTGAAGCAGTTTGGCTTAACTCAGCAGTATCTCTTGGAGTAAGAGGAGGGAAATGGTGCGCAGAATGGGAGGAATCCTGACTCTACTGATCATTATAGCAAAACTTTTATTGACTTTTGATGGAGTGCATTTATCCTTATCTTTAAGAATATCTATTTAGCAATGTCACTGTATCTGAGGGCAGTGGGGTATTTTTCACTTTTGTTTTTGACTCCTACTTGTTCTGTGATGTGCCAATACATGCACAGAGGATGCACAAATAATTAAACCTTGGTTCTTGATAAGCTTGTGTGGCCATCTGTGGAAAAGAAACTACTCCTGTGATATTTCTAAGAGCTAAATACCTATCTGCAACATTATTAATTAAATAGCATTTGAGATAAAATTGTGGAATTTGTTTTAATAGAATGTAGAAACAGTGAATGAGTTGTACTCAAAACTCTACAAAGAGGCTGAGAAGATCAAGCGATGGAAACTAACTATAGAGTCAGAACTAAAGCAGAAAGAAAGAAAACTGCAGGAAAACAGAAAGATTATTGAAGCACAGCGTAAAGCCATTCAGGAATTGCAGGCCAGTATTGTACCATATCCACTGAACGTGTAAAGAGAAAGTTCGTCCTGATGTAGTATGAAAATATTATTCATGCGGTTAAGTGTTTAAGAATGTTGCAGAGGTTGAACAATTTTTGGACTTTCAATGTGATGTCTTCAAAGAAACCATTTGGCTGGATACCAGTGACCTATAGTTCTACTGTTATAAAAGGAAAAAGTAACATTTTGGTTTCTAAAAATAGTTTTCCTCATTTTAACAATGTACATTCCACCTTTGTATTATTTACATGCAAACCATACTGTGGATGTGCTGAAACCTGTTCAAGACTAAGTTTTCATCTTCCTTATAGCTGTAAAGTATGCTCATGCTGTTTTCAACATACACAGGCAATGCACTCTGCTTTATCCTAGTTTCTAATCTTGCTGGTAGTGATGGACAGCTTTGTGACTGAAATACATATTTAAAACAATTTGTTTGTCTTTCTTTTTTGTTGTTGTTTGTTTTCATTGGTTCTGTAACACAGTTGTCTCTGATTGTTTGGCTTTTGTTTTGAGAAAATGATTATTCTGAGAAAGGGTGTGCACCTGTAGTGTGTGAATGTGTGGATGAACAACATACCTGTGAAGGTTTCAGTTACTGGTAAATTACTGTTTATTGTTATGTCTTTCATGCCAACTGTAACAAAAGATGGCTTAGTATGTAGTGCCTGATAAAATGGATTTTGCTGTCTTCTGATGCAGAAAATGACTTTTCCATGTGAGATCTGAGAAGTGAGAGTGTATTTCTAGTGCATTTTCCAGTAACAGTGTGGTTTTTTTGTTTGTTCCCTATGAAATTAGTTTGAAAATGAAAAACTAAGTTTAAAACTGGAAGATGAGATATCTGAAAATAAAGATCTCTTAAAAGAGTAAGTGATACAGTCAGATATATTTTTATGAAAATAATTTGTTTTCATGCTGAGAACTGTGCTAGTAGCTGTTAAATCATAAAGCTCGTCAGGGCATTTACAGTGTTAGTACTTAGGTATGCAAAGTACCATGCATTCCTGTGACAATATACTGTGGTATTTTTTCCCTCTTCTAGAAACAGCGCCTCAAGGCATTTGTGTAACCTGCTCAAGGAAACCTGTACTCACTTCACAGAGAAGTCCACCAAATGTAAATGCTGTTTAAATTTTGATTTGTTGAAGTAAAGGTACTTACAGCTTTCTCTAACAAAGGAAAGAAGCCATCATTCAACTGCAAATCTGTTTCCTGGCTGAGATAAACTGTATGTGGCTCTGCATCAGAGCAAGATTAGAAGTGAAGCCATAGGACTAATACACATGGTTTTTGCAATGTCACATCGAAAGGGTTTCTGAAGTCGGTATGATGGTTTGCTAAAAAGTTACATGCTTGGAAGCTATGTAGGTGTTATACTGCTACTGGTTTAAAGCTGTGTAAGCAACCCTGATTAGCCACTAGCGGCCACTCCAGAGGAGAGGAGTGCAGGTCTCCTGAAGTGTTGCCAGTCCACTGGTGTTCTTCAGTCCCATCCAGGTACTGTGAATATGTTAAGAGACGTGAGGTGGAGATGAAATGTTGTTACAGTTCTATAATGACAGTAGTGTGGTCTTGGGTGTCTGCTGATGGAAAGAAATTCAGTGCTAAATCTTGTATTACAGTTATTCAAACACTATCATTTTTGATCCATTAATACTCAACAACATTACTCTGTCAAAATTTAAATACAATTATATAAATTGATCCAGAATTATATCACAGAAAAAGTGAGATTGCGAAGGAAATACGAAAGCTGAGCTTGCTTGATATATCAATGGAACACACATTTTGCACAGATTATATAACTTTTAGCACCCTGCTTTTTAAATAAGAGCCTGTAATTACTTTCTAATTTATTAAGCTGTTTAAGGGCTTGGAGAGCTGACATTCTTTTTCAAAAGAAAAACTGTATGTTCTTACTTTAATAGATGAACATGAAAGAGAAGAAACCAGACAACTATATGAGGAACTTAATAACAACGTTGAAGTAAGTGATGTAGCTTGTAAAAAGGCTCAGATGTGATCTGAGTTATATGGATATGTGGAGCTGTCTGAGTTACGTGCATATCTTGAGGTACTATTTGTACAGAGAATGTTCTGTATTGATAAAGCAATTAGAACGGTCACATGTGATGCAGGAAGTTAGATTTTCAGTCCCTTTTCAAGAGTAATTTTTTGTATTGCATAGAGCATAGTAATGGGATAAAATGCAGCAGTGTTTGGGGTGGATGTAGATCCATATCATCTGGTTAGCATTAGGTGACTGCCATAACTTCTGTCTGCTTTCTGTGCTCTGTTTCACCTACCTGATAATTTCACAGCGCGGCTGAGGTTGGAAGCAACCTCTGGAGAGCCTCCCCTGCTAAAAGCAGGATTGGCCAGAATAAATTGCTGTGTTCAGTCACGTTTGAGGGTCAGGTATATTAGGGTCATTCTAGTAGATAATTTTATGTATTTGTAATAGAAAAATGTGGGTCATCATTGTTTGGGAGTGATGAACTTGATATTAAGCAGGGTCAGAGTGTACATGGTATAATGTTTAAATAGTAATTACAGGTTGCTGTGACAACTAAGAAAAGCAAAACTCTTCCATTGTGTTAGGTGTCTACAAACACGGACCAGTAAAAATGTTTCTTCCTTGAAATTGTTGAGACCTTGAGTACAGAAATTCTTAAACTTCCAGCTTTGAAGAGTTAAAACATTCTGTTAACTCAAGATATGTTTGTGCTTTGAATTTTGTTTATAACAAAATTTCTCCTACAACTGCAAATGAGCTTATAACACTGTTTACAAAGCGTAAACATTATTCTTCATTACTGAATGTTCTTCGTTTTATATGAACTTACATATTGAATTTTATTTTTAGAGGATGGTAGTGGCATTTGAAGAGCTTCGTGTGCAAGCAGAGAACACCAGACTGGAAATGTGTTTCAAATGTAAGAACTGTGTCTATTGTTTTGATGCTGCAGGATTAGCACTTTTGTACTTCATAGATTTTATTGCATTCAGTTTCAGGGTTTCAGGTCAGAAAGATACAAAGTGCTGAGGTGGTGAACAGTTAACACTGACAGTCTGGACCCACTTTTATTCATGCTGCCTGCTTTTAAATGCCTGAACCCTTTTATTGGTTTTCAACTAGGTCAGATTTAAAACTTTATTTTTCAAAGAGTCACTCAAAAGTCTTAACTTTTGTCTGTGAACTGTACTTCAGCCACAGACATTTTAAGTAAATATTTGCTTTCTTTACAATATTTTGTGCCTGTTTCATTTTTGCATGTGCATTAATGTTTGTTTCTTATAACAAACTATTAAAAAATTAATGGAATAATGGACTAATTCTGTGGAAAGCTAGCACAAAAATTATTTTGTCTGATTAGAAAATAACTTCAAGCATGACTTCAGCAGTTACTCTTTAGGAAACAACTTGTACAGCAAATGATAAGCAATCTTAAACTGGAAATTGTATTTAACTTGGAGTATATTTTAGCTCGTGTATTAACTGGATATTGCTATTTCTCAAAAGTAAAAGAAGAAGCGGAAAAAGTGGACAAACTTGAAAAAGAATGCCAACTGGAAGTCAGTGTGAAGGAAAAGCAGGTTTGCTCACTTTTACAATCTAATATGTACAGCTTTAGTTTTGAAACAAATCTTGTGGTTTCTTTAATATTTGAACTCTCTTTTGGTTTTGTGACTGATAAGTGAAATGAAAACAATTATTTTAAAAGTGCTTAGTTGTTTGTAACATATTTGTATTTTAGAAGGGTGAAATGAAGCTGCTGTATCATAACAAAGGATACTTTAGTGTCAAGATTTTAAAATATCATGTAAACACTGGATTCTCTTTTTGTTCTCTATACATATACTTGCCTTTATCAAGTGGCTTGTGTAGAAGCATAAAATTAGCAAAGCAGTCATCACTCCTCATAATTAAGGAAGGTATGGTTCATCTCTGGTAAAAGGAAGGTGTGAAGAAGGATTATAGTGCATATCAGGCCACAGGCTGGTAAAAGAGTTTAGTAATCTGAGGTTAGAGTAAGGTTTTGTATTCGTGATGAGGTACTATAAGGGAAGACTAATCAATTTGAGGAAGTTAGTTGTGATAGAGTTTTCAGTTTGTAAGCAGCAGCCTGAGAAGCTGGGCACCCATCTGGGTCTGGGAAGGTCAAGAGTTGTTGGTTTTTCTGAGTATGGATGAACCAGTCTATGATTCTATGATATTGCGAAGGGACAAGGAATGTTTCTCAGCATCAGTAGAAAGGACAAAAAAAGAATCAGCTGGAGCTGCAGTTAAGTCAGATTCCACTAACTGTAGTTATGTTCCAGTATCTTTAGTCTGTTGAAATTAATATTTTGAATTTGACTGTAGAGCTTTTTCATTCCGAGAAATATGACTTGATCAATATTTGGCTAGGACTGACCACCTTGTTTAACTTGACTGGCAGTAGTATGTTGCTAATCAGATGCAGTGCACAATCAAAAGGAGAATCTGTCCTTTTATCTAGACTTCCTGATGATATTATTTTAATTTTGTCAGATTTCAGCTCTTACCATACAGAGTGATGAAAAAGATGATATAATAAGAGATATGGAGACTCAGCTGCAGGAATCAAAAAATAAGATTGCTGACTTAGAAGAAGCAAAAAGTAAGAGCTCTCTCTGCTGTGTTAGCATGTAGTTAGTTATAGAAGTATAGGGAACAGAATGATGATAATTTTATCCTGTTACTAGTCAGCAGCAGAATTTTGGGTCCTTGCAGGCCATATTTTTGTGTGGAACAGAAACTGCTGACAAACTATGACATGAATATGTTGTGTAATTTTTGTTCAGTTAAAGGAATATATTGATCTGTAAAATAGGAATGCAAGCCTTTTTTAATAAATCTCGTGTTTTTCTTAAATTCAAGTGTGTATCTTTCTGCTTAGGACATGAAGAAGAAATGTTGAAGAAATCCCAGATCAGTCAAGAACATTTGAGGGCAGAACTGGAAGAAGCCAAAGTTTCACTGAGAAAAACAGAGGTACAGCTTGCTTTTATCTTTCTAGTATAAATAGATTAGATGACTAATTGCATAAATATTTAGTGATACTTTAGATTTGAAATAGTTGTAGCTGTTTATTGCAAAACACCTTTATAAATGATATAATTCCTTTGAAGGTTACTCAAAAGAGCTTAGAAACTGAATTGCAGACTGCAGTGAAAGCTTTACTTGAGATGACTGGAGAAAAAGAAGCACAGGTGGAAGAATGTAAAAAAACTGAGGCTTTGCATGCATCCCTGAGAGAAGAGTTTGAGACTTCCATTTCCAATTTAAAAAGCTTGCTGCAAAAAGAACAAAATAGGTAAATTAAACAGTTTCAGTTCCAAGAAGGATGTCATAGGTAAAACACTAGATTACAGAGCTGCTGAGGATAAAATGTCTCTGGAGAGGGAGACTCCATAACCTCCCTGGGCAGCCTGTTCCAGTGCTCTGCCACCCTCAATGGAAAGTTCTTCCTCATGTTGAGGTGAAACTTCTTGTGTTTTAGTTTATGACTGTTGCACCTTCTCCTGACTTTTTATTATCCTTTAAGTTGCAAATGCAGCCCTTTGTACTATACTTTTTTTTTGCAATTACCATTTCCTTAGATCGGAGAAATATCAAGATGAGGCAAAGCTACTGACCTTGGAGCTCAGAAATAAAACTGCTGAACTGGGTAAGGCGTATAGAAAGAAAATGAACTAGGTAATAAAAATGTGTTTTGGTTTTACAGCACCCTGTACCTGTCAGGAATGCTGAAATCCGTTTTTACTTATCTGACTCCCTTTGGTAGTTGTAGCTGGCAACAGTCCCACAGCAGTGCTGTGCAGAGCTGTAGCAGTAAGACCATAGGTGTATGGATTCTCCTGGAAGTCATTTTGGTCTCTCTGCACTCTTCCAATTAAGACCTGTTAGAGGGGTGGTGTTACACTGTTAAGCAGCAGATTCCAGGAATTCGTTCTATGGCTTGCAGCAGGGACACGTCACTTACATTAAACTTTCCTGCAGAGCACTCTCCCCATGTTGGATGTAGAATCACACTGACAGCCGTTAGCTTTAAATGTTGTTTTGATATCCTGTGATTTCTAGATCTTCACTGCTTAGCCGCCAGAGGAAGAGCTTTCTCTTTAGCACTGTTTTCCCAGTGCACAGGATGTGTCTCTAGTCTTGATATGATAGATGAGAAATAGAATTTTATGTCCTTGTACGTACCGAGGCCATCTAAGGAAAAGCATTCCAAAGTTAGCTGCTAATGCTTGTCTGGAACAAGGTAAGATGTGGCTTCTGAGAATTCCAGAGCAAAAGTGAATTTGGTGTCCAGTACTTGCAAACACCACCAGTAATGTGAAAGTATCTATAGAAAACCTTTTGAAGTCACTGGTAAGTGATTTGTTTTTTCAGCATATCCATGCGATTATCTTCAATCCAGATATTTTTGTCTGGAAAAATGTAGATGTGTCAATACTTGGAGATGTCTACATTCTGTCAGTCCACAGCTTATTTGACTGGAAAACACAATAGCCTCTGGATTTTATTGAAGACAAATGATTAGTTTCTTTTCAAATATATATTTACTAATGTCTTTCTGAATAGTTTTTTTCAACTCTACATTTCAATTAAGTCATAATTTAGCTTTACAATTTCTGAACTTAATCCATCAAGTTTTGAAAGCAGGGTACTGCAGAGGGATAAATGCTTTCTACTCCTGCTAAATATGTAAAACTGTTTCTGTTCAATTAATTTTACATTACATGTGCTGTAGAAGAGATGACTAAACTAAAATGTGACAAAGAAATGCAACTGGAAGAGCTGACAGAAACACTGGTAAATGTTCATTTTATTAGTCTCATGGGATTTGCTTTTCATCGGAAGTCTCTTTTGCTTTGGAAGGATCTTAAGTACCATATAAAAACACTGTCTAATCTGCTTTAATGTTGCTACTAGTCTTCCTTACCTGTTTGGGGCTTTTCTTGTGGTGAACATTAGCTCAAACCTCATGAGCACCATGCGTGTGACATTTTCGGCTGAGGGATCTGCTCATTTTTGGCAGTAAAGAGAATTACTTCACAAATCTGTTGTGATTATTTTGCTGTTTGTGGGGTGTTAGTTATGGTGAGGCACCCTCCATACTAAGAAAACATTTAAGAGCCTGCAGAAAGGTCTTTTTCAGGGTATAATACCCTGTTCCATGTATTCCTGTTAGAGTGTTCTATTCTTACTTACAGGGAAGTTTCCTGAGGTATTTAGCTCTGATCCCTGTGAACCCTATTGCACTGTGATACAGGCCCATTTTCTCTAATGAAGTCTAAGTTATGTATAAAGTACAGTTTTAATACAGGATTATTTTTGTTATGATCTTTATTTATATGATCTGTATTTACAATTCTAACAAGAAATTCCATCAGCGAAAGACAGATAGAGTGAAACCAGGTTTGCATTTTACCATGTTTTTTGTTCCTTATGTACTGTGCATTGAATTTTCTGACCTGAGATTCACTGATGTTCTTAAACAGGGAAAAGTTGAAGCACTTCTAGTGAAGAAGCAAGATCTTGAGGCTACTTTAGAAGATTTGCAGGAGAGAGAAAAAGAAACGAAAAATGTTCTCCAAATCAGAGAGGTCTGAATAAAGAGTGATAATAACATGTTATTAATAGTTACGTTACACTTTATCACTTGTATAGAAGAATGTAAGAGATACCATGTAGTCAGACCAGTGCTCCACCCTATGCTCTGCTCATGACAATGACAGCAGAAGATACAAAGCAGAAGAGCCTGACTGTTATCTATAGTCCATTGCCTTCACCTTCCTACAGTAACTGTATTAAGAATGTTTGAGAACACATCCCTGTGAGTTGTCTTTGCTGTCAGTTTATGAAATAGTTCCTGTTCACCCGTCCTCATGCTCCTCATGCTGTTTGTCTCCATAGCCGCCTGTGATACGAAATTCCTGTAGTCCATAATGTGCTGTGCCTGAAAACTAATCCTCTCCCCCTCCTCTTCCCTGCTCCCCCACCTCCCAACAACTGCCTGCCAGTGCCTGTGGTACCAGTGTATCACCAGTTATTTGGAGGAAACAGTATTCAAAACATTTCTGTATTATGAACTACACCACATTACAAGGTTTGCCTTAGCTTGTAATGGCAGCAGATTTCAGAGGGAAGAGTTTTGCTTTGTGGTTTGAGTTGCATCCAAAATATGTGCTTATTCTATCACGTAGTACTGCATTTCTATGGGGTTTTTTATTATTTTATTTAGGTGAACAAATGTCTTTATTTAAAATTCAAAGTTACTTTGGTCAGTAACTTTGCAGACTAGTTGGACTTATAATAGTGACACATTTAGCACTTGTATCAGTTCAATATCTAACACAGCTTCCACATCACCTCAGAGAGATATAAAGATACGTGCTGGCTAGTTTATGGCATGAATGTTGTTTTGTTTCTTCGTAAAGCTTTGTGTTACTGTTCATTTCTGGTAGCTTTTATGACTTGTAGTTTACATATGTATACTCAAAACACTTCCTTTTTCTTTTGCAGAAAGAAATCCAAGATTTGAAAGTCCAGCTGAGCAATACAGTTGAAAAGGAACAAAATTATTTAGACCAGTTTAAGGCACTGAACACAGATCTTGAACAAGAGGCGTATGATTATGTTTTTTTTAAATAGTATTAAGGTTTTTGTGTTTGTGTGTTACAAAGAAGTTACTTTGAAACAGTGAAATGATCTATGATTGCTTTCTAATGAAAGTTGAACCTGTGCACATAGTATGACATCTGTTACGTACTTACATTTATAAATTTGTCAATACAGGACTGGACTTCTTCAGTGGGAAGTAACATTTTCGTACTGGATAAATGTAACTTAAAAGGAAATTATAAAATACATGTTCTTAATCCACTGACCGTTTGTTTTAAATTAGGCTAAAGAATGAACAACTGACAGCATATATCAATGAGCTTTCATTAGAAAAAGAGCAGATAGCCCAAGAGAAAAGTGCTATGGCTACAGAACTTGAGAAACTGCAAGAGAGTCATGAGGCAAGTTGTAAACTTTCAGCTGTTTTTAAAGGACAACGTTCAATTTCAAATACAAATCATGTGGGAAACTACAATGACATGGTTATTTAGAGGATCTGAACTATTTTTTGTGTTTAAAATATAAAGGAAGTACAGTTGTCCTTGTGAATAAGGGAGGTCAAGATGCTGTTTAAGATGTCTTTGAATTTTTTTAGATGGCTCTTTGAATTTTATCCATCTTACTTACATGGATCTTTCTTTAGGATAGTAGGAAAAAAGAAGAAAATGCAAAGCAGTTAGTTGAAAACCTGGAAGAAGCAAATGGCCAGCTAAGGCAAGTAAAGCCCAATATCAATGTACATATCATTAAAGGAAGTATACTCTGTTCCTTCACAGTTAGTTTCAGTGTTGTGTTCATATGCTGCTTTCTCTGATTTTTAGTTTAATTTTTTTTTAGGTTCTATAGCTAAATGGAAACTAGTATTAGCCATGCAGAAGTTTCTACAAATTAGCAATACCTATTGTTACAGGAACCATTTTTGCCCTAGCTTTATATTACATACAGAGAGCTGTCCTGTTCTACATTAAGTTAGGGGTGGAGTAAATAAAAATAGACATGAAAGGTTATGGAGTGAATGTGAAAAGGTGAAACTGGTTCGATGTTACTCTCTGAAGTAGTCTCTGGACCACCAACCATTAGACAGGCAGCCTTCATGTTTCATAGATACTCTATGATATTGCAGATTGAAATATAATTTTGCTCAAGTAAGAGGAACATCTTTCCATATTTACAAAAATCTGTCCAGTTCAGACATTGACTTCCCAGTCACTTTGTATCTTTTTAAGGACATTTTCATTGAGCAATTTGTGAAGTTTCTCATTAATATTAACAGCTCTCCTTAGAAACTAAAGTATAAATGGCAGTAGTGAAAAGAAGTTAAAGTTATGAAATAAGTATTTACTGATGCTTTTTAATTTGGCATTTAGAAATGAATTGGAGTCTTTGAAGGAGAAGATGGCAAAGAAAGGTGAAGAGATTAAAAGTAAACTGGACGAAAGAGCAGAAAATGTATGCCATATCCTGTGCTTTATCATGAAAATACATAAGCACATCTCTCTTTTTAACACCATAACGAATTTCAAAATCTTATTGTAAAAATCAAAGGTTTGTAATTCAAATTCCAGGCTAAGAATATTGAAAATGAAATGTCAAGAAAGGAAAAGCAGCTGAAAATTTTAGAAAATAAGGTATGAAAATTTAGCTTTGCATGGATTGTTGAGAACTTCATACGAGATTATTGTTACATTGTGAACTTACTCCTTTTTCCTTTTCTTTCTAAACTCTATAACCACTGAGGAATTGGTGCACTGCTGCTAATGTTGCTGTTACTGGGCTAACAAAATCCTGGTAATACTTTCTGGTTAAAAGTCCAGTCAATGTCACACGTGTTTCAGTCCTCCTGGAATTAATCAGACTGTGCAAATGCATGTTTAAGAACATTGACAGTAATCTCTAGCACAGAGAATAATTTTTTAGGAGCTTATTAACTAATGTTTGAAATATCTCTTTTAGTTTAATAATTTAAAGAAACAAGCAGAAAATAAGAACAAATGCATTGAAGAGTTGCAACAAGAGGTATGTACAGTTGTTAAAATTCACATATACATAAAACATGGTGTTTTGTGGTAATTTTTCAACAGTCTTTGTCTAGTGTGATATCTTTAGATATATCTATGTAATTTATAACATTTCTTATCCTAACTGAGTAAATTAAGGAGTCACCTTTGGAATGACTTGATCTTTCAAGTTATCCTTACTTCTGAAAAATGCAAATGAAGAAATAATAACTTTATTGTAATACAATACATAGTATCACAGATATCCTTGATATAGTGACCTATCTCAATTACCTATAATAGAAAGGAATTGTGCATTAGGACAAGTTGTTAATAAGTGTACGGTAAAAATATATAACTTGTATTTTTTTTGTCATGACATTGCACATTTTTTGTCAGCAGCATCTTGTTTTTTCTTCCCATTGAGCACCCTCATGTATTATCCTCTGCTGTTGCCCATGGGGAGGCTTTCATAAGGTCATCTAGTAACAGTATTATTCAAATCAGTAGATGAACACTCTTTTGCTTAGAAAATTGATCTGGAATCTGAAATGCACAACCTGCTTGCTGAAATCTGGAATGAACATTCCAACCTACTTGATGCAGTGAAATCGTTGCATAGTTCTATGAACTTATTAAAGTGTAGTGTTTGTTTTACTTCATTTTAACAGAATAAGCTGCTGAAAAAGAAAATTACTGCAGAAAACAAGAAGACAAGTATTTATGAAGGGAAGGTGGGTTTAAATAACTGTGCAAGAGGAGGGTAAAGCACAAAGACTGAATGTTTGAACTCCCAGTGTAATTAATGATAATACATGTTAAACATGTTCTTAATTGGTTTAGGGGTCTGGGATACAGATTTTTACAGGAGTGAGCTCATGAGGTGTTTCCAGTTCTAATCACTGGGCACTGCTAAGGCTATCAGACATTTATAATAGATGGGCATCACATCTCAAGGAGTATGTTCCTAAGCAGTTCCTTTTTTTCTTCTGATTGATGGGTCACTGAACATTATTCAGTAGTGCCACCCATTGAAACAGAGAAGAGCATTGAGCTTCAGGACTATGTTATTGACAGGGGTGCACAAAACTGGTGTGATCTGACTTTCCCATTGTGGTGTTGCCATTGTTTCTACGAGCATTTTCTAACTCACTACAGGCCAAGGTTCAACTTTATGAAAAAACCTGAACATTAAAGAGGGGACAGTTCAATCACATGCCTGAAAAGTAACAGAGTTGTTCTGCTTGAGCATTAGAGGTAAAAATAAATCATTGGCATATTTGTTCCTGAACAAATAACAGAAATAATTCTGCATTCTCAAAAGGTGAATAAATTAGAGTTAGAGATGGAAAACATGAACAAGCAACATAAGGAAGCAGTTGACATCTACGAGAAAGACATTGAAGCAAAAAAAGTAAATGAAAATAAACTTCTTGAAGAGGTGAGAGCTGTTAATTTTACTGCAACTTTGATATTTGTAATATGTTTGTTTTATGGAGCTGTATCAACCAGAGTCCTTGCTCTTACATAGCAATCTTAGCAACATAAATGGAACTTCTTGTGTATGCACGTGAGCAATGCTTTAGTATCTTAGATCCGTAAGCTGAAGCGCTTGTATATGTCTTTCAAGAATAAAAAGCTAGTTAAAAAACTTTTTTTGTCAAGGTATTGTTTACAGAAACTCTGTTCTTGGTATAAATACTGCATAAGCAAATTAGGCTGTAACTTTTCCCAGTATTTTTCTGCCCTCACTTTTTGAATGGTAATATCTAAATACGTGAGGGCAGAGGGCTTGAAATGGCTGTGTGGTTTGAAATGGCACTTACCTGCCCCAGGGGAATGACTGTAGTTTTAATATAGGTTTATTTGCCTATTTTAACAATCTATGTAAAAGATGTAAGATTTGAAAAGCATCTTAAAATCAGATGAAGACTACACTAAATGAGATTTACATTGTAGATACATTGAGTTAAAAATAATGAAACTAAGATGCTCTTAAAAAAACAAAAGTTGTTGATAATTGTTCATGAATTAAATGAAAGCTGTTACTAACAGGTAGAAAGGATGAAGTTGCTTGCTCATGAAGCAGCCGCAATTCAGAGAGAAACTGATATCCGATGTCAGCACAAAATAACTGAAATGATGGCACTTATGGAAAAGCACAAGGTAAGAGATGTGACTGATTTATGTGATGTATGATGTGTAATGCATAATACTGTGCCAAGTAAAAACCTGTAAAAAACAGAATATTACAAGTTGGAAAGTGAAATTTCTTAAAGACCCAAGTCCAGAAAATAAAGTTGAACATATGCTGACATTTCATCTGAAAATAAATTCATATTGTGAATACGTGCTTTACTGGCAGATACATTCCAATTATCTAAGTTTTTAGGATGTTTTTGTTTTGATATTCAGGCTTCCTTTGGTACCATCCTAATGCCATGTGTTCCAGTATCAGTTTGGGGCCTTTCTTTGAGGAGATCACTTTGGAACCTTCAGCAGTTTAACATATTTTAATTCACATTCCTAATGAGTCTGGTTTGCGGGTACCATTAATACAAATAATATGGCTTTTATGTGCTGGAGCACGTACCACTGCCTAGAGATAAAGCATTCTCTGTCAGCCCACTGCTTCTGCATTTTCTGGTTCACAGTTTCTGCTGAAGTGTCAATGTTTGTTCATGGCAATTCCCAGATGTTCAGAAGAACATTACTTGAAAAAAGGAGTAATGTTTTATTTAATGGTAGATCTGTAATTCGAACGTTTAGTCATGTTTTGAATTTGTTGTTTGTTTTCTAACATAGTGTGAATATGACAAAATGGTTGAAGAAAAAGATACTGAATTAAAACTTTATAAAGTAAAAGATCAAGAGCAGTTCTCATCAAAGAGAGCGTTGGTAAGGTGAACTCTTCAGTGCTAATTCAATGTAGGGGCTACTGTCCTGAAAGTGTAATATAATTATAAATATCATATTAGACTTCTTCCTGTTTTAAGTGTCTGCTTTAGTGGAAGAGAACAGTAAAGATCAACCCACTAATTTCTGTTTGCTGTTATTTACAGGTTTTATTCTGTGCATTAAAAAATCACACCTGTTTCTAAAAATACATCTGAGTAGCTTTACTTTTCTGTCTGCTTTTCCTGATAGCGTGTCATGTTTTAACCTCACTGAATAAGAAATGTTTGTATTAAATAGTTTGATTCCACCTCCCCCAGCTGCTTCTTTGATCATCTGCTATTCTAGCGATTGAATCACCCCTCAGCATAACCTTATGAACAAGTAGCTCTCTCGTGCAAATGGAATTGTCTTTTGTTTATAAGGAATGTCACTATTAAATACTGTCTCATTTTGGACCATGATCTTTTTTCCAGGTTAACTATAGCTAATCCCATCCTATCTGTTTTTAGGAGAATGAGCTTTCATGTTTGAAAAGTGAACTGTCATCCCTTAAGGAACAACTTAAAGCAGAAATTGAAGAAAAGGTTTGGTTTGGTTTGGTTCAGATTAGATTTAGCAGCTTGAGTGACATGCTTGGCCTGGTCTTGGTCACTGTAATAATGAAAGCTATGAAGTGCACTTTTGATTCTAAGTCTTGCTCTTACTTGCTGTCTGATTTCAAGAGCTTGATGCTCTCTGAAGTCATTATGTCGCATTCCTGGTGGTAGTGAGTGTTTTGCATTACTCCTCAATTGGTAAGTGATGAGGGAAGCATGGAGAAAATATCAAAGAAAGATTTCAAGAGCTGAATTCAAATACAATATTTACTTCCTATCACAACTCTTTCTAGGAGAATCTTGCAAAAAAAGCCCTCCAAAGTATGGTTCCTGAAAAGGAGAAGAAACACAAGGTACCTTTAACCTTATCATTAATTAATTTTAGATTTTGGTAGTATTTATACATGTGCCATCTAACCGAAGTTCATGATAAATAATCTACATTCAACAAAAGAGACTGATATGCTTTTAATTTAAACCTTTTTCATGTTAGAAAATACAGACTCATTTTGCTGAGACTCCTAAACCTCAATTTGATCTGGACTATGTATCAATTAATGTAAAGAATAAAAAGTCTCCAAATGATATTCCTACAAAAGTCAATGTGATGGAAAAGACTAAAATGCCTCCTTCAGTATCTGCAAAGAGTCCCCTGGGTAGTCCATCATTCAAGGTCTGTAACTCATAACAGTGAATTGGTCTTGGTTTACTTTTCTGACTGAATTTCTTATTTCTGTGTAGCTGCTTATTTATTTTTTGTTGGGATAAGCAGGGATTTAAAAGGTAGATTGCCACAAAACCCAAAGATGTATTCCATAGGGATATCAAAAAGCAGCTTGTATAAGGGTTCCTACTGTGTGTGATTTTCCTTGCTCAGTTCCTTAACTTGTCTATTACCAGTAACTGTTCTTGTCCTAGAGGGACTGTGAGTTTAATAATGCCACTAGAATTTTTTTACTTAAAAGTGGTGTCTCTTTTAAAAGGCACATTTTTTTCTACAGAACAGAAAATAACTTGTGTTGCTGTAAAAATTGTCAGAGTATTCCTGGCTGCTTCAGCAGAACTGTAAATCCTCATGTAAAACCTGTCAGCAGCTCACACATGATGTTTGTTTCTGTTGTTAAGATACAACTGCCATTTTTCTGTTGTCCTTTGAAAAAAGGATTGCAGTGTTCCATGGCAATGTCTCTGAGGAGTTTAACTTCTAGAAAAAGAACTATTTAAGTGAAACCAACTTTGTTCTTGATGTCAGTAGCAGTGTCTTTCTGAAAGCTTGTTACTGCAGTTTGTTTGATGGCATTTTCTTAGCTGTTGGTTATAGGCTGCACGTAGGAGCTACAACTCGGAATACCCTGAGTTTCTGTAGATAAGCATGAAGAAGTTAAATACAATCAGCCGTAAAACTCAGTTCTCCCACAGCTTCCTGTTCATTCTCCTTGTTTGGCAGCAGCAAAGGGACTTATTGTTTGTTTTCTGTTTGTCTGGGTCTACTCTCCACATTCTGGATAGAATGATAATGAATTGTTACAGAATCATAGAATAGTTAGGGTTGGAAAGGACCTTAAGATCATACAGTTCCAAGCCCCCTGCCATGGGCAGGGACACCTCCCACTGGACCATGTCACCCAAATTGTTCCACAGCACGTCTCTAGTCTTCCTGCACTCAGTCTGTAAACTGGGGTATGAGTTTGGGTTTTATGTTCTATAATCGCCCCTGAAAATAGAATGAACAATTACAAGTATTCTCTTTCTCAGGCATACATGATAAAGACTCCTCCGGTACAGAAACTGCAGAGTGAAAGCACAAACCTGCTCTCAGAGCAGAGCATGAGGAAAAAGCAGAAAGTGCTGCTCCAGCTGGACACGCAGTCAGACAGCTCTGAGCACAGTGACCTCCTGGTAAAATCAGAAAGCAAAGAGCACACTTACACTTCCTTGTGCACACTGCTCTATATAAGAATGTATAGAAAGCATGTGGGGTTCCAAGACAATATTTATGTGTACATATGTATTTTCAGTGGTTCTGTCTGGAGCTGCATTTCTGTGTACAGAATGAGTAACTCTGTGACAGACAGTACTGCTATAAAAAGTCTATTCAGTCATAGAATAACATTTTATATTGTTTGTATTGAACTGTTGAGGCTTCATAGTAACATCCTAACTTTTATTTAATACTTTAACACCCCCCCAGGAGAAAAGAAAAAAAAGGATAGTTTTGCACATAGTTTCAGTAACTTTTTTTTTTTAGAGCCTAGTCTCGGAGGAAGAAATGTTTAAAAAACTGTACAGGGATTATCCTCAGGCTTCACAATTATATACCATGACACCAAAAAAGGTACCTTAGCATTTGTTTTCGCAGCAAACCAGTTACTTAAATGGGTTATAGGAACTACTGAATGACTTAGTTTCTCTTCTTAGAAACCAGCTGCGTTAAATGTGAAGACCCCAGGCTCTGTACTGAAACTGTCAACCATGAGGAAGATGCGTGAGGCAGGATGGACAGCAGTTTCCAAACTGGACAGGAAAAGGAAAATGAAAGAAGCTGAGAAGCTCTTTACTTAAAATGACAAACTGACCCATGCCCTAGCATGGTCTGATGAGTGCAGCCACAGTAGTAGTATTCTCTCAGAGTTAGTACATTGTTGCATTTTCCTGTCATACTGGGTATGTTTAATACTTCTTTCGTTTCCTTTATACACATAAATGTTCTAGGTACGTAACTCCATCCACCTGCAGAACAGGTTTTGCATTTCATCCCCTACGCTACACAAAGTCGGTAGACAAATCAGCCCATTTTTAAATGTTGATATTGATATAACTACATAGAAAGCTGTTTCAAAACGGAATACAGAAGTCTGGCATTAGAAATACTGGTTTTAAAGAAATTCAGTTTTGTTCTTTTTAATTTATTATCTTTCTCTCAATACATAATCCACAAAAGGATATCACTTAAAGAAAGAAATCCTGAAGCTGTTAAATTGTATGTGCTTTTATTTGACATCTTGCTTTCCTGTTCACTTTAGATGTTACTAGAATTGTCTTTTTAGACTGTTTTGTTTTCAGTAGCTCCTATTTCAATGCGTTAAAACAGTTTTGAAACTTTTACATTTGAATTTCCAATAGAACTACTTCAGTTTAAAAAGATTTTGGCTTCACGAGGAATGAAATATGTACATGTTTTAAGATTGTAAAAGCAATGTTAAGAAGTTATTAAATTGTTTGTCTGAAACATAAAGCATGGGACCAAATGCTGCTTTCTGGATAAGAGCACAGATATAAATCACCAGGCAGCCTTCCTGTGTACTAACAGCTTCTGCCACGCAGGCATGATAGTTTAGAACAACATATATTTCTGTGTTAATCCTTGATTAATCCTAGTTTTACAACAACAACCTGCTCCAGAGCTTAGAGACAACAAGAAAACTACAGGTACATCTTAAATTACTGTGAAAGATCAAAATCCTGGATGTGTCTGAAGTGGGTAGGAAAACATCTGCACTTCATTCTTTTTGTGTAGCGATTTTAGGTATAGCCGTGTAGCTTGGGTTCCTTATGCTTTATCTGTTGATAGTGATATTAGTAATGATTTTTTATTGTATGTAACTGACAGATACTCTCCAGAGATCTGAAAAAATGTACTGTTCTCTATATTTGGAAATGGGATCTGTTACACAAGCAGGTTTTCTGAGAAGTTTGAATGACTTTTTTTGCTGGAAAGATTTCAAATATTTGCGAATATTAAGGTTTTATAATAAATCTGCTTAAATAGTGTGAATTAGGTCAAATGTAGAACAGAGAAGCTGCTTGTAACACACACCTTCCAGATGTCTCTTCTTTCCAGGAAAGATTGGTTTACTGTAGTAGTGTAAAATAATCCATTTAAACCTCTCCCAGGTACATGAATTACTTCATTTTTGCCTAGATACAGAGACTGTCATGCAAAGTCAGTTATACCTCATTTTAATTTGGGATGTTACTTATATCTCTTCAGCTCCTCTGCAGGAAAAAGGAAACACAACTTCTATGTGCAGTTTGACAATTATTTTAACAGGGCTGGTGTTTTATACAAGACCTGAACACTTGCCAGGGTTTATTACTTCATTACAAGATAGCATATGTCTAATGTCGACTGTTGTTGACATCAGATTCAACAGATATGCAGGCTCATCTGCTAAGCTAGTTACTGAGCAAGCAAAACTAAGAATTCTAGTTGTTTCTGAATATAAGGAGACCTACTATAAAGTCTGCTCAGCCAGGGCTCACACAGAGACCCATGAACTACAGTTTTTCAGTCTTGAAGTTTCAAAATCCACATCAAGCTGCCTTCCCATATTCATGCTTGAATGCCTTGCTATAAAAAATAGGTTTTAAATTATTGTTAATCGAGACTTTAGATGAAAAATTAGTGTTTTTTCTTGGTATCTCCCAGACCTGATTTCCAGTCTAGTGGTGCAGGTACAGTATCTGACACTGCAGGAGAAGAAATTACAAGGAACAAGCAGTAAGAACTAGAAATGCTGGTTATTGTAAGAGCTTCTGCATGTCACAGTGAGTCTTGCAGTAATTAAAATGTCTGGAAGGTGGAGAAAAGCCTTGCCACTTGAACAGGTAAGAATTCAAGTCTGAACTGCCCACATCTAGACTACAACAGTGAGTAATCAGGACCTTGTCATTTTCCAGTTCTGTCATGGCTACATTATGAATCTCTGGTGCATCCTGATACCATGAGCGCGTTGTGTAGTGTGATGTATAAATCATCTGCAAAACTACAGAAATCCTGGTAGTATCACAATAGAAATCGTACAGGAAATATAATCAGCTAGGAAGGATGTCAGTCATATTTGCCTCATATGATGCCTGTTTCTGTGCACGGATTATACATAGTAAATGAAACTGAAAATATACGCAACTTTGTTAGGCATTAATCCAGTTTGCATAGGGAAAGCAAATGGAAATTTCTAAATGTTTGTGAATCCTTCAGGAAAGTAAGAAAAGATCCTTAGAAAGTGGACACACGTAGCATCAAGTCTGCACAACAGATCTTCATCAGGGATTCATTGTTGTGCTCGGTGGTCCGGTCATTTGAACACTGCAGAATGCTTCTCAGGTGTTTGGGGTTTTAAAAGTTCTCAGTGTAGTGATTGTATATCTTAGAATAAAAGAAATATCCAGCACTTTCCAAAGAACTGAAACCAAATGCAAAGTGTTCTATCATCTGAGCCAAACAGCAAAAAGGATTATGTATTTTCAGACCATAAATGGAGATTGTTGGCATATGATACACAACAAGAAAAGAGAGTTGCTGCCTTAATCTGTGGTGGATAGGAAATGCTGCAGCTAATCCTAGGAACAAAAGGGAATAGCGGTCATCTGTGGATCTGGAAATTGAAGAGCTGAGCTATTCCAGAGTGTTTCCAGCTATTACAGAGACTTGCTTTGGAAATTCAGCAGCTGCACTCTGTTTAAATTGCAAAACCTGGCAAACCCACTTGTTTCTATGACAGCATATTAGGATCTTATTTCCTTTTATCAGTGGAGGTTTGTAGCAGGATGGGGTTGGAAGTAATTCCTCTACCAGAATACTAATCTGTTTAGAAATCTGATGGGCTTTGTCTGGTTTTCATCAGCATAGCTTCTAATTCCCTGCTGTTCGCAAGCATGGACATGGTTTCATTTTAATATCTACAGCACTGCATGCAGTGGAAACAGGAGTTACTCAGCATGTTAACCTGCTCATAAGATCACAAAGGTTTCCTTGTGCTAACAGGGGAAGAGTGAGCAGGAATAATTTGATACCTTCTGCTCATTGTTCCTACTTTTATCTTGGGCATTGGTCAATGACAAAGAATCCTACTAAGTTACTTGTACACATAAGCTTGTGGTATGCACTGAATCTCTAGCTTGTTAGAGAGATTCCTGGGTAATGAACCCATGAATTTCACTCTTACTGAATTCTGTTTATAGAGATCACTTGAAACACTTCTTATGGAACATCAGCATCCTGTCTTTCACTTAATGAAAGTGTAAAGCAACTGATGTCAGTGAGTGGATTGCTTTAGTTAACAGAAAGGTTAAAGATAAATAATTAACAGTGTAACTGGCTGTTCCAGAACAGGGCTACAAAGCTGGTGACTGTAAAAGCACATTAAAAACATGTATCACTGAACAGTCTGCAGGTCAGTGGTGGGGCAACCAAAGAAAAGGATCCATATGCATCAGACTTCTAAGTCTGGATTTTAAGAAACTGGATGAAAGAAGCCTCAGGCACTCATAGATTGCCACACTGGACTTTGTTATCCTGCCACAGTGTTTTGTCTTGCTGCTCCCAGGTGGTAGTGGGATCTCACTCCCATCAAGTGTTCAGAGGGGTCAGTAATGAATGAGCTCTATGATCATGTCCAGCAGGACAATCAAGGAAAAGCTTTCCTACCAGCTTGATAGTTTGTGTAAGTTACTGAAGAAATGTGAATGTGTGTATCACTTGTGATGGTCAGTGCCTCTCTGACAGATGGGCGGGCTAAAACGATGCCAGCAAAGAAGAGGTAGTAGCCAAGAGGTTCTGTGGCCATTGTTGTGGAGCTAACCTGAGTGTGAGGAGCAGCAGCAGCAGTTGCATCGGTCTCAGGATCCATTCAGATTAGTTTATTGTGTTTCCATATAGATGAATTTCCATTCTCAATACTCAAGAGATTTCTGTAATGCACTGCAGGGCATTCAGAGGCTGGGTTGCAGTGAATAAATTCGCTGCTGAAATTACACTACCTGCTCCAGTGATTAATAATTTCTGACATTCAGAGCACACCACCCTAAGAGCTCTAAATCTTCATGACAGTGGGGCTCTGGACAGATGGAACTAAGGCCATTGCATCTATGTAATTGCCTTAACAACCAATTTGTAATCACCTCAAAGAATAAATCAGGTTTGTATGGCATGACCTATTTTATGTAACACCATCTTGACTGGCATTATGTTCTCATCTGTTAATTCTTTATTGCTCAAATCCTGTATCAACTTTCTGCCATTTTACCTGATTTATCAGGGATAGATGTCAGGCTCCCTGGTGGAGAGTTACCTGGGTCAGCATTCTCTCTTTAAATATTGCCATAATATTAGCACTTAATGTTTTGAAATTTCCTCAGTGGTGCGAACTTGTTGAAATCAGCATTAGCCACTTAATGGGGTCCATTTAAAACTATTTATTCTTTATACAATTTATTTAATATATTTTGTTGCAAACCTGGATGTTGGTTGTTCAGTCACTACGTTTTCAAATGCACATGTTCTTACTGAAGTCTCTGCACTTCCTCTGTACCAACAGCTTGTCTTTGTCTAGCAAGAGCCCTGGATGTTCCTGTTGGCCTCTGGCTTCACACAAGTTGATTTCCTAATCTCCAGCATCCCATGCAAGTTTTCTGCATCTTCTCACTTCTAACAGTGGCTGTTGTTTGTTTTCCTTTTTTTCATTGCTAGTTTTTAGTGTTGCATTCCCTTTTTCATCTTCACTGTGACAGACTTTCAAGAATTGTTATAATGTATTTTCTTTGCTATTGCTCTTTGCAGACATTTCCCTAAACCTCGTTAAAGCAAATCCTTTTTTCTCCTAATCTGAACCCCCCGGTTACACCCAATTGTCTCAAATCAGAGGAATTAGCACTTTGAAATGGCAAAAGATTTATATATGCCTTCATACTGTGATCTGACCTCTGCCTAGATTCTTAAGGACTATGTGGACGACATGTTAAACCTGGATGTGGGGGCCTCCCTGTCATGACCAGCATCTCCAAATGCCTAAAGCCCTGCTTGTAAATCACTGTGAAATTTTTAGAGAGAACAATCAGCTGCCCCTACCTCAGCTGTGCTGCAAGGGCCACACTATGTTCCTGCTTTAGGAATGCCAGTATTTATTCTTATTTGGGGCACTTTTTGTCCTCTCCAGGATTATGTTTTGTGAATTATTTCCTTTTCCTTTCAGGATTCCTTTAAAATACTCTTTTAGATTTCCAAGAATTAACATCTTTTTCTCTGATTAAAGTTTTAAACAACCAAACCCATATGTATTTATGTCATGTATACTTGTATATATAATGGTTGTGTATATATGTATACCTGTTATCTACACATGAGTGTATGTATGTGTATTCTCATATAACCTGTATGTTTAACTGCATTTTAAATATGTCAGAAAATATAGAGTTAAATAATGTATGGGAGCTGTAGCAAAATAAGCGTTACACTTGCATTGCAAAGTGTGGATGGACAGATGTTACTGAGAGTACAATTAATACTCTGCTCATGTCCTTAAGCCACAAAGAGTTATGTTTAATTCTGAAGAAGTTATATGATAGAAATTAACCCAGAAGTACAAGCTCCATGAAAACAGAAAGCATTTGGCTTGCTGAATGGAACAAGAACTCTATCATGTTATCCAAAAAAGAACAATCAGTCCAGGATCCAAAGCTGTGTGCAGCAGTCCAAAACCTCAGGAAAAGGAGACAATATTATTTAGGAATTAGCTAAACACCAATAGGGACCATGTTTACAAGCTCAAACTCAACTTTATCATGTTGCTTATGGCTACATAAATGAGGAATGTGGTTGACCTGCATCAAGATATGTGTCAGATCCAGGTCCAAGTGGCAGTTAGTTGATTCACTGAAAGGGGAGGTGTTAGCAGAGCTGCCGTGGATAAGCACAAGGAGAGGGCTGGCCGGGCACTGATGAAGCAGCAAAAGTCAGTGGCTTTGTCAAACTTTTCTTACTTTTCCTTCTGTCAGGTTTTCCACACACAAAATCCTAAAAAGAAGTGCTTTCCCCCATGTGTGGACATCTCATTTCACTGGTGTTAGTGCAGTATTTTGCTTCTCATTGTGCAACACAACTGGTTTCTTCAAAGCTTTTCCCTCATCAATTGCTATTCCAGAGCAAATTGCTTTGTTACCTAATGATTTGCTCCATAGATTCGAGGCCAGATGATTCCTCTGTGTTTGTTTCATTAGATAAGTGAGGCTGCACTAAACCCACCCCTCACTGAGCACAGTGCTTTGAGATTTGTTACTCTGTGCGTAGTGCTGCCCCTGGCAGTGGTACCTGCCTGCTAACCAGTGCACACAGTGAGCCACACTTCCTTAAATTTCCAGGAAACACAGGTGTAGAATTAGTCCTGTGTGATTCAGGATGGCTCCATTTCCACACCACCCTTCCTGTCATGATGTTGCTGTCCTACGTAGCAATTAAATTCATCGATAATAACTTATTTTAAGCAGGGGTTAGTTTAAAAGCCTCATGAGAGAATGACTGTTAAAATAATTAGATTTCCAGCTCCAGTTTCCAGGTTAGGATATTATGGAGACATTTGTTCCTATCACATTTGCTTTGTAGTTCAGTATGAATTTTCAATAGATGACTTTGTGATAAGAAAGCGGCAATTCAGATGCAATTATATAAACAGTAAGATCAGCCTGGAATTAGCGTGGAGAATATAAAGCACACACGGAGCTGGTGCTGGGTCACTGCCTCTCCCAATTCAAGGCAGAATCAGGTTCCTGTATTAGGGAAGAATTCAGCTGACAAGAGGTTGGTCTCTCCAGACTTGCAGCTACAGGGTAAACCAAACTGTGGAACGAATGGCTTTTGCGATGGGAAACTGGCAGCTGGAAGAGGCTAGAGGGTGATGTCCCTGTGTTTGTAGACACTGTTGTTTAAAGGCTGTAATTTGGAGGATGTAGGGTAGACCCTGGAGTTGTGTTGGAGCTAAGCATAGCTTTGTTGTCGGGATCCCCCAGCAGGTATGAGGAGTGAGGTCAGCACAACAGCCAGATGAAGCGGGGATACGTGGAATTGAACTCTTTGCTGATGTTCTTTATTGTAATTTGCTTGAATCTATTATTTAATTCTTGGCAGTGTTCCCATCTCATCATGCCTCTGAGCCAAATGGGAGGTGCACAATGCCTGCTATGCACAGCTGCTTCTTTTCTCTCTTGCACATTTTATAAGATGCTTTCTTTAGAAAATTATTTTTAACCCACAAGGTTATTTTGGCACCTCTGGTTAATCCTAGAGCTCATGTTCTCTCACGTGGCACATTTTCAAATCCTTTAGCTCCTGTTATTTTCTGTATCAGCATTTTATCACTCATGAGTGAAGTTTCATGTAATATGCTTTAGTGGGGGTGGGAAAAGTGAGTTTGTTGTATGTCGGCAATGGCTGGTTTATCCTCCTTTTTTGGCCAGTGGTTAGTACTGTTTCAGTTAAAGGTCTGAGATGGGAAAGATGTTCTCAGGCTGCAGCTAAAAAAGTGGAGATTACTTCTAGTCTATGCCTGTCATAACTGCTCTTGTCAATTCTGAGAGGAGGGCTGGAAGGTACATCTAATTTTACTGATTGCTTTGTTTGTTTTCCCCCCATCCAGCATGAGTCCCTTCTTTGTGATGTCTCTCCTCTTTGGCCTGACTGTTTGTCAAACAGCATCACTTTGTGTTCCTTCAGAGTATATAATCCACGTGGAGAAAAGGGAATGTGCCTACTGCCTGGCCATCAACACCACCATCTGCGCCGGATTCTGCATGACTCGGGTAACAAAGAGTTACTCTGCTTTAGGCAGTTTTTTCTGTAACAGCCATCACTACAGAACAAATGATGTTCTCACTGGGAAATTGGTATAAATGATACAAATCTAATAGTGTTTGTCACAGGCAGAAAAATCACACTGTCATACTGGTTTGGAGTTAGCTTGTGAAGGTATGGAGGAGAAATGTTAAGCCTCTGGAGCTAGGGAGCTCCTAATATCAGTAGCACAGCAGAGAACTGGCCGCTGCTGCCACTGCAGAGCCTCTGTACTCAGTTCGGGGGCTCAGGGTGAAACGGGTGAGAAGTAGACTATATTTAGTAACTCTTATTTCGTGTAAATTCCTTGGGTGAATTCTGCTGCCATTACTGCTATGACTGCTCGGAGAGTATCATCTCACAAGTAGACACGCCAAAAACTGTATGTGAGCTTCACTGTTCAGCGTAGCATTTGATGTTGCATCTTGGTCAGCAGCTAGCCACTAAGCTTACAAAGCACTGTCAGCACTGAGCCAAGCAGATGGATGTGTTCACCTTGCTTATGTGGTTTGAACTACTGCGGTAGAGAGCCCAAATCACACACAGATTCAAAACTGCAGATCCAAACAGCAGCACGCTGAAATTGTTCACGCTAGTCTAAGTGTGAAGAGGTCTCTGACACTCAAAGATGCCTCAGTGAAACAATGCATTTCTTTTTTCTTTATAGGACAGCAATGGCAAGAAGCTGCTACTTAAAAGTGCTCTGTCCCAGAACGTTTGCACATATAAAGAGATGCTGTATCAAACAGCACTGATTCCAGGCTGTCCTCATCACACCATCCCTTATTACTCCTACCCTGTGGCTGTGAGCTGCAAATGTGGTAAATGCAACACTGACTATAGTGACTGTGTTAATGAGAAGGTCAGGACAAACTACTGCACTAAACCACAGAAGCTCTGTAACAAGTAAGCCTCCAACAGAATGTAGCCAGAATGTACCTCTCTGCTTACAACTAAACGTAAATAAAAGTGTATTTCATACCAGGTTTGCAAATGGGTGTACACAAGGGTTTATTCTGATGTTGATCACTAGTTACTTCAGTTAGCTGGATATCTGGTGACATGTGCAAAAGCAGAGTCAGGGGGCTGCAGGTCTGTACTTAGAATCCACCTGTAACTTACTTTGGGTAAGACGGAGAAATTATTATGTGTACAAATAAGTGTTTAATAAGTGAATAAGTTAATAAGTGAACAAAAATGTATTATGTGTATGTGTAAGTGTTTGCTCATAAATCCCAGGTAGTTTTGAAGAGATGCTCAAAGACAAAGGCAGATGATGTATTTCAGAGATTAAAAAAGGCAACGCATATTCTTAGTACTGAACTTTTAAATTAGATGTAGGTTTTGACATATATTTACAGCCTTCATAGTAGCAAAGGTATTTTTCCAGCTATGTGATTCAAGTTTCTTTGAGGACCCCAGCTTCAGTGTAGCCAACTTTGATGAAGCACATACAGCTGCTTATCCACACTACAGCTCTTTCCCTCTGCTGTTGGCCTGACCTGTGTTCTTCAGACATCCTGTCATGTCTCTGCACTAGGGCAGCAAGTCTCAAGCCTCTCTTTTCTATTGAAGCACATATTGTTTGAAAAACTTGCTTCACCAAAGCTTCAGCTCTTGCTGCTCTGTTCTCCAGAAGGGCAGTGAAATACCAGGGAACTTAAAGTGAAACTCAGCCAAAACCTTTTCCCCCACACAAGTCAGCAGGGCCCTTGGGAGTGTCAAAATGAGCTGAGCCCCAGCCCTGTTCTGGCCCTGCACAGGGAGCACTATGGACCAGGATGAAGAAAGAACTGTAAACTAACAAGTGTTTCCTTGTCATAGAGGTTCCCCCCACCCCAAGTGCAATTCCATTCACCCATGCAATCTCTTACAAAGAGCTGCAGTTACTAACCTGCACCTCACAGAGGCTGGGTACCAGCTCTGTGACCATACTTGTCACTTGTAACCTTATTCCTATGTGCAGAAGCAAAGTCTAAATGGTAATTTCAGCCTCCTGATGTATTCACTCCCCAGCTCTAATCCTCCACTGCATGGCACTGGTTACAACCTGTTTGTGCCACTATCGTGTATTAAACAGGTTAATTAATACCTGCTCTATTCAAAGCATAAGAGAGAAATCAATCAGTCCAGAAACATATTTTCTGACCAACAGGAGGAAGTTTTAACCTGATAACCAAAGTTTACTCAGATTGAAATGCAAAGCATATGATGACAGACAATAAACTGTCAACCTATCTATGGCAAACTGCATGTAGTACTAACCAGGAGCCACAGCCACAGACTGCCTTGGGTTGAAGGGACCTTAAAGCTCCTCCAGTTCCAAACCCCCTGCCACGGGCAGGGACACCTTCCACTGGAGCAGCTTGCTCCAAGCCCCTGTGTCCAGCCTGGCCTTGAACACTGCCAGGGATGGGGCAGCCACAGCTTCTTTGGGCTTCTTTTACACTTAAGAAAAATCCAAAGACAGACATTTGCTTTTTGTTCCTGCATCTATTTAAATACACACTTACATGCCCTCAAGTACTTCGTTCCTTTGGCCTTGCAGTGGTATTTGTGTTCAACTCTATGACCCTCAGATCCAGTGAAAACAATCCATTGAGGTGATGATACCTTACGACCAAGGTGTTTTATTGCCCATTTATCGTCAGTTGCTGCTTCACATAACCAGCAGCAGCCCTGCAGACAATCCCAGTGTCCTTCCCTCCTGCCAACAGCTGAATTCTAGTGAGGAAGCCACAGAGAAGCATGGGAGCACTCGGTGAGTTACTGAATCCACACAGGCAAATCTGTCCTTTAAGCATCCTTGGCCTCCTCTTTGATGCTGTTACTGTCACATTAAACATTGGGCCTCTCTTCCCTGGGAGAGGCTTCACAAGTGGGCCGTTCTCTCAGCCCAGTGTCTGTGCTGCTCAGCACTTGGAGCCGAGCACTTGGGCTTCGTGTGACCACCAGCACCCATGCTGAGGAGCTCGGGCACGCTGGGGCTTGGGGCGGGCACCGCACGGCATCCGTGGTGCCCGCAGCCTGGCAGAAGACCTCAGGCACTAACGGTGGCCACGCTGGGCTCCGTCTGGGGAACCACGGTCCCGAACGCATGAACACGCCCGGGGCCGCGCCGTCACAACACAACCGCAGAGCCTCCGGCCCCGCCCAGCCGCCAGGGGGCGCCCCCGGTGCCCTCCGCTTCGGCGGGGAGGACGCTGCTGAACGGGCGGGGCGGGGCAGGCCGCGGGCCCACCCCGCGGACGGAACCGCCTCTTTCCGGCCCCACCGCTGCGCCGCCCCGCTGCCTCCTGGGGCCCAGCGGCTGCGCGGCCGCCGGCAGCGGCGAGGCGGGGACCCTCCCGCCGGTGTCCCGGGCTCCGCTTCCGCGCTCCGCCTCTGTCCCCGCTGCCCGACAGACCGCGGCGCCGGCCGCGGGTAACCAATGCGGAACGAGCTGCT
Source organism: Psittacus erithacus (assembly GCA_009867235.2). Lineage (NCBI taxonomy): Eukaryota > Metazoa > Chordata > Aves > Psittaciformes > Psittacidae > Psittacus > Psittacus erithacus. The sequence continues at coordinate 47,040 of WYDI02042658.1, forward strand.
GTGAGAACAGCCAATGAGAAGCGAGCGTTGCGCACTGCTCCGCCCCGGGGGCGGGGCGTCCCGGCCGCGCGGGCTCCTTAGGGGAGCCGAGGTGCGCGTTTGGCCTCGTCCCGCCGGCCCCGGCCCGGCCCGGCCCGGCCCGGCCCGGCCCGGTCCGGTCCGGTCGGGTCGCATTCGCCCCGCGGACGGTGCTTAGGGCTCGGCCTGAGGAGACCCTCAGCGGGCGGGCGCCCCGCGGGCTTTGCCTGCCGGTGTCCTGCGCGCCGGGATGCAGAAGGTGAGGCGGCGGCGGCGGCAGCGCGGAGGGGCTGCTCGGGCCGCAGCGGGCCTCCGTCAGTCGCTTGTTTCGGGTTATTTTCATTAGGAAGTTGTTTCTAATTCAAGCTGATTGATAAAGCGCCGCCTCAACACAGAGGAGACGAAAGGGAAGCGAAAGCTGATTTCAGCAACGGAATAAGTTTGTTCTGTTTGTTTCTCTCAGAGCAAGCCGCCAGCGATGTAATTCTGGCACAGGCTTTGCAGCGTAAACTCACAGGCGAGTTCCGTCCGAAATCGGAGTTCGCGCCGTATAAACATGGGTGTGACACTGGAAGTGCTTTTATTTTGGAGAGCTTAGTGGCAGGAGCACCAATAGAGAGGCAGGACATTGAAAAGCTTTATTTATGTACGTTTTCCGTGAACAGCATCTGATTCTGTTAATCAGTAGCCTCCAGAGGCTGCAAAGTAAAGCATTTGAAGGCTTAAGGTAACTCAAATTCTTTTCCAGTACATATGAAATACATTTTGCCATAAAATCATCACTTTCAGTCTGAAGAAAAGTGAAATATTCCTCTTCGTTGCAGGGATGTTACAGGGCTGAGCATCAGCTCCTGCGAGACCTCTGCAAGACAGCAAAACCGGCTGAGGTTCTGTAAGAAACGAAGCTCCCACTGAAGTAAGTTACTTATTAAAGTTAGACAAGTGAAATGTGAACGGTGATGCTTAGACATACATTAAGGACATCAACAGTTTACATCTTTCGATGCTTTAGAACAAACAGGAGACGAGGAAAATGTGTGTGATGTGCTTTCAGAGTTATGGGATGTTTCGTGGCTTTCCTCTGAAGCAGGTACAAGGAACGGGACCAAACAGGTACTTCTGCTGACTGATGGGGCAGTTTTGATGTATGCGGTGCATTGGAGTTCGTTAATGAAATCCTGGCATACGACTCTGGAGCATGAACTGTATTTGAGGAAGTTCAGACCCTGGTTTGGGTTTAGTTACCTTTGAAAAGCTTTCCTATTGAGGACATGGTGTAGTTGCTCGGAAATGGTTTTGTACTGCTGACAAATATCAAAGATCTTGCCCATTGAAGAGCTGTAATGAAAGAGCAGCAGCACAGTGAGCTATGGGCACTATATATTCAGGCTGGATAGGCATAACCCTGCCTGTGACACCTGAGCATTTCAAAAGGGCTGCTCAAGCTTGTCAGTGGAAACTGGAGTTTTTAACTAGCTGTGATCTAAAAGCATTAGGAAAGAATTCTTCCAGCTTTGTCAGGGAAGGAACAGTTGTCCTTTCTGTCCCTCAATGAGTTAGAAGACTTTTGGTTACAAAGAAAACTGCAAATATACTGTGCACCTGGTAACAAAAGAGGCTACATCTCTGGACTCTGTTAAAGTACATCTACTAGTGATAACATGTTGATTTCCAGCTTAAATTATGCCAGTAAGTTGGAGAAGTGAACCAGTAACTGGTATTATTCTGTTCCTGATATGCAGTGCAAGTATCCCCTATACCTATGTAGCAGTAAACTCTACAGTATAAGCAGTAGCTATGCTCAGAAAAACAAATGTACTGATGAAGAAAGAAACCATCCCAGAGACCCAAAACACCTGAGCACAAAGTTTGTTTTTTCAAGTCTAAGCATATAGAAGACTTCTTATACCACTCTTGCCTGTTTTCATAAGGCACTTGGATGGTTTTGTGCTTCTGAGGGTTTGGGGGGGCTGGGGAAGCACCAGAAGGTTCTGCAAGCTGCCTTTTTAGTCAGTGCATCTCAAAAGCAGGAGTGGGCATCTTCCAACTTGCTCAAGAAACAGTAAACAAGTAAGCTCTGGTTCTGTCATTACATTCTGGTGCCTTACATTTGAGGAATTGAATCAGTTTTATGTAGATGTGTTTAAAATAAAACGCTGTCATGGCAAGGGGCTGTAACAGAAGGACGTAGCTTTGTTTGCAGTAAATTTCTATCCCTGTAGGGCAATAATGTTGGAACCTGAACCACTGTGCCCTCATGTGCTGCTTTTACTGGTTCTGTGGAAAGCTGTTTTGCTCTGAGTGGCACTGACACTATTCACAGGTTTTTCTTTCTGTCAGTATTAGCTTGGGAGAAACCACCTCAGCTGCGTGTTGTCCTGTGATCTCTTTAGAGCAGCACCAGTTGCAGGGGCAGTCTCAGATGTACCTGGCATCCAGGAAGTTGCTTCCGCTGTGTCACTTTTCTGCTCTGAGAAACTTTCTTAGCTTCGGCTCAAGACCCTCACTGATTTCCTGCCAGTGTCATTCTCCCAGTTGAGCCTTTCCTAGAAACACAGAGTAGATTGGGGCCCTATTTCCTGGTCTGATGTTGGCAGAATAAGGTCCCAGGCCCGACTTTTACATGGCATCCATAGCTAATTGGCTGTGAACAGTGACACAAGCCTAATTCTTCTTTGGTGTATGATATAACATCTTCCTGTCAGCTGGGTACCTGAAGCTAGGCCCAGAAACTGCAGTGCCTGTTGCAGCGTTAATGCACGGCTGTCTCAACTTTCACAGCTTGTGCCTGAAGGATTTGAAGAGAGCTCTATGTAAAAGACAGCAGGATGTGTCAATTGGATACATGGAACAGCAACACTATTTCAGTCCTGAAGTAACAGAAAAGTGATGGGAGTTGAGGCTTTTTGGGAAAAGAGAGATAAAGGTGATGAGGGATTTGTATTCTACCCCAATGTGCACTAGAATGCACACATTTTCTGAAATCCCATTTCTTTCCGTCGTGTTTCCATGGCATAAAGACCCCATGACTTGTAAGTCCAAGTCCTGTTAGAAAGCAGGGACCATTCTGATGAGAGATGTAGTTTAGCTGAATTCTTTCCCATCATGTATGGAACAAGTGCATCAGAAATCTGATCTAGCGATCATGAGAGAGCCAGAGCTGCTCTGTGGGTATCATCAGCAAAAAGCTGTTTTCTGAAATGGTGAATTATCTTAAGCAAAAGAATTAAGAGATTCTGAGCCTTTGATGTAATTTATTTTCCCCTGCTGGCGACAACCTTTCTCCCTTCTAGACTGCTTTAAAAGGAACATTCTCTTATTCATAAATATGACAAATAGAAAAATAAAAATATAGGAACAAAGGATGTAAACTCAAGCCCTGAGGTATTTCAAGCACACAGTGTAACGTTTATACCTGACACACCATCAAAAGGTGCCATTAAAGAAAAAATGCACTTTCTGGCTCTGTAAATATGTCCCATCTTTCTTTCCTGCCTTATACCTGCAAGAAAGGGAGAGAGGTTGAGGTAAGAGCCCCATGGAAGCTGTGATAGTCACAGAAGCAGAAACAGAGGATATTAAAGTGCTGTGTGTCTTCCCCTGACCCTTCTCACTCTTCAGTTGGCTTCCCCAGGCCAGTTAGATTCTACAGACTATCTACAAAGCTGCTGCTTTTCTGGCCATAGGCTCCACTCCTGCACCAGTACATATCCCACATGGAGTCTTGCAGGATAAAAAGACTTCTGAATAAAGATTTTAGTGGTCCCTTTAACTCAGATTTCTATTGTTTTTGGTGTGTATCTCAGGCTAGCACTGCAAGCACTGCACTTGCTCCCAAATGACTGCATTATCTTACCAGCTTCCCACCTCTTTCCCCCTCTTCCTTTAGCCTGGATCTCCTTGGATGTATTTCCTCTCCCAGAGCTTTCTGCATTTGCATGAAGGGTAACAACACCAAATCCAGTCTCTGCATGCCAGTGGTGCCAGTGGGTCTCCTCACATGAATTCGAGTTTGCTGGAGCAGGCCTTTAGGCATTAGATTTGTTTTAATGAAGTCCAATTTTATTAATTCTACTCTGTGTAGGCTTTGAAAAGAACTATTACAAAATAGATCCTAGGTCTCCCTTTTTAAAGTGGCATTTGTTCCTCTGTTAACCCTTGGCAAACGGGCTGGATATGAAGGGTTCCAAGCACTGTGTGTATGTGGGATGTGCACACTCTTGCATAGTGAGGCTCTGGAAGACTGCCTGCAAACATGCACACACACAGCACAGTCCATTTGCACATACTTACCTAGACAAGATACTGCGTATACAGGTACCTGCTCATGTACATATGTATTTGTAAGGAGAGATATGCATGTGCTTGCACAATGTCCATTGATGTGTAAACACTTAATTGCACATATACAAACATTAACAATTAAATTAGTCTTAGATGCACCTTTGCTTTTCTTCATTACAAAGAACATTTAGAACCCCTTTTTTGTTCACTTCGGTTTTACTGTAACTAATACAATTCACCTGCTCCTCTAATGGGATATTTACCCTCATTATGTTAAAACACTGATTAAAATGTATTACAATTATTAAATTGGGTAGAAGAGCACTTCTTGTAAGCTTAGTCTGGAACTCCTGGGACATAGTTGTCCAGTGACAGTTTTAGATCATGTCTCTTGTGTTACGGATCGCACAGCACAGAACCATGCTGAATATCATGCCAAAGATCTAGAAGAGAAGGGATGTGATTTAGGGATCTACTTACAACACAGTTATAAAATAGTCTGCATATCAGAGCAATCTGAAGGTTGTAACTGCAGAGTAGCAGGTGGCTGCTCCCATCTACAAACCCCAAGACATCAGACAATTCACATCAAAGAGATTTCACTGATACTCAAAGCCAAGATTTTATGGCTGTTCTTTGTCCTAAACGTTAAAGCCAGAACAGCCCCGAACATTAATGTTATTAACATAAATTTCACTGCTACTATTGCTGTTATGCCTGGAATTGCTTCAGAAGGTTCTGAATTTCAGAATGCTTAACATGGAATATTGTATACAAGTTTGAGTAAGAGCAGAGAATGATTCCAGAGGAACCAGGTCTGGCGCTGAGCATTGTGGTTTTACAGAGAAAGCCGAGCTCTTAACAGTTACTACTCAAGCCCAAGGCTCTACAGTAACTCTGTCCATGTTAGGGAGCTGGTTAGAGGGAATGTCAAAGAACAGTGAGTGTTGCCAGAGTCTCCAGAAATTGCTTTTTTGCTACAGTTTTAGCCGCTACCTCCTGAGGCTCCATGGCTAAGGACTGAAGGTGAGCAGTACTACTGGGCAGTTACACCACTGAGCTCATATCCCCTCCCCACACACCTCCCTAATGAAGAAGGGGGCATCTCACCATGCTCAGGAAGTGTCAGAAACAAGCACAAAAAAAGTGTCCAGGCATGCTTCTGCTGCTGAAGAGGTTATCATTCCATAACTTCTGCTGTAGCTGAGGTGGGAAGCCATAGAAGAGAGATTCATATTTCTAGTGTATGCTTGGTGAGCAATGAGGTTACCGGAACTCCGTGTTGCTTTGCTCTATTTTTGAGCGTGCATTCACATTTGTACAAATCACAGGATTGTGTCATCCCCCTTCCCCATGCCACTGTTTCTATTACTTGCATAAAACCTTCATCTGCTTTTAAGCGTCCACGTAAGTCCAGGAGCCTCCTGCTCACCAAAGCAGCTAAAGGTGTATTTCTTTACTCATCTTCTGTCTCCTCAAGCTGCTTCAGGCTACTGCTGGTTTCTGGGTCTGAAGGAAGTCATGGCACAAGCGCTGGGAAAGCCCGTTTGACACAGACTGCCCGACCTGCCACATCCTTGCGGTAGGGTGACATCTATTGGTCACGGCTCCGTGATGGAGGAGCAGACCTTGGGAACACGATACACACTTGGGGGAGAATTGGACTCTAAGGGAAGTTATTGATGCTTTGATGACACAATTTGGTGAAACAGCTTCTATAACTAGAAGGAGGTTTAGGAAAGAAATGCAGAAACTCTGCAGTTTAAATAGTGTTCCTTTAACAAAACATCTACTGATCCCTGGGTCTGGGACCTAGGAGAACTGTTAACTATCCTTTGCATGGAACCAGTGCTAGAGCCAGCTGTTTCCTGTAAAGCCGTTTCTATACAAAGGTTAGGCACCCTATTCTTTATGAAATCTAAGTAATGGATCCTTAAAGGGCCTAAAGCATCAGTGTGCAGTTGCTGGGGAATAGATTAAATCCTGCTACAGCTTTTTGATTTTCAGTTTGGTTCGTGTGCCCTCAATTTCCTACTATTACAACAAAGTAAGGTTGCCATTAGATACTTTGGACCCTGTCTAAGGGCATAAAATGAACTGCTAAAACAGAGTTAGGCAAGTCTGCTTCCACCAATGTGGACCGTTCCTAGAGAGAGGATGTACTGAAAGTGATAGGAATAGCTTCACCTTTGAGGAATCTTGCCAGTTGCTGCAAGACACCTTCCACAAAGCTCTGAGGAAGAGACAGAGTACTGGGCTCAGATAGAGATTTGAGAATGAGAAGATGGATTCACTCACTGTGATGCCAGCAATTGCAATTCCAACAATTCCGACTAAATGCAGATTAGCATCAATTACTTTCTGGATCTCAACCAGGCAGCTCTGTTAAAAACAAGATGGAAAGATCTTTATTCCTGGAAAAATATACTCCAAGCAGCTGTAACCAACAGATATTAGGAAAGAGATTATTGCAGACGTTGTCCTAATTCTTCCATCTGTGTCTGGTGTTTTGTAGGACAATTTTCCCAGTGTATTCCCTTCTCTAGTGAGACATCTGTGCCTCTTCCCTGTCCAGGCTGACACAGACAAGTCATCTTACAGTTTTCCTTAAATTTAAAGCCCCTTCTATAATGGGCCATGCCAAGTCAGGAAGTTTGGCCCTTCAGCTTGACATTGGACTCACAAGCAGGTTCCACCCAAGGCAGAACTAACAGTATCCGTCTTAAGACCAACAAAGTTCCTAGTCAGGAATCTCCTTGCGGGCAGCCTTCACAGGGCTTTACATTTAGGACTGCTGTTCTACTACATCCCTTTTCAGATGATGTAATATTGTCTCAGCTACCATGGGATACTATAAGAAGGCCTCAGCAATGAGGGCTGGGTATGTTCAGTACAACTTCCAACTTAATTCTGCCTCCATTCTGCTCCATTTCATATGGAATTTCATGCTGGCACTTGCAAGGTAAAAAGGAAGTTCTTTCTTTCTTTTACTTATAGAATGTCTTCAATTTTACAAAGCAGTTGGCATGAAAAAGTGATTAGATCAACCAGAACAGAGGACACTTGCCTTTGGCAGCTGCATATTCTCTGGACAGGGTAGTCCCATTTGTTGTTCTGTACCATCCTTACCGCAACATTGGAGCTAAATGAGGGAGAGAGGAAGGATCAAGGAAGGAGAAGGCATAACCTAGTTTTATACTGAAGGTGAGACAATAGATAACAACAAAAAGAAACAATACAGAACAAGTAGTAAATCAATTCCCTGTATTAATTGCTACTTCTGGCTCAAAAATCTGTTGCAGTTATCTGAAACCACAGCAAACAAACATTTGTATTAACAACAACTTCCAGGTAGGGCTTTTTGTTATAGACCTCAGAGCAAACTCGTGGATTTTGGGAAAGCAGCTCCCTGGCTTATAGGGAAACAGGAGTTGTTAAAGGGAGAAAGCAGAAAGTTCAAATAGCACATGCAGAATTATGTGCAACACACAGAAGCTGCAGCAGAGAATGCCAGAATCTTTAGTTCTGACAAAACATAGTTGGGTTTGGAAACAGTAATAAATCAGAGTGTTTCAGAGGGTTTGTTTTTCCTGTTTGCCTATCTCCCACAAAATGCTTGGAATTCTTTTTTGGGTCAGAAATAACAACTATGGGAGAAGGACAAGAGGGTCTGAGGTTGTGAAATGTTTGTTCTAAAGAACGTGGGAATGCTGCAAGGAGCAACAAAGCTTGGGCTTTATCTCTGTGGGAGGCAGTGTAGATACAGGGTGGACACAAACAAGATTCAGGAAGTCCCAGGTTCCAGTTCTGATTCACACACTGACTTATTGGGTGGCCTGAACTGAGCCACCCACATGCTTTTGCTTCTTTACCTCCTTGGTTCAGTCAGTGACAGGATCTGCCATGGTGTAGGTCCTAGGACATGGGTCAGTTTTCTCTCTGACAAATGCAGAGAGATTGAGACCCTCTGCATTTGTGAGTATTTCTTCCTGGATTTTAATATCCAAAAGGGCCATAAGAGTTGCATCTTCTGCACAACACAGGCCAGAAGCATCAGCTGAAATTTAAAAGCCTGGCCATTTTCACTTTCAAAGGTAGGGATCACTTGGGAATTCAGACGGAGCCATTAGGAAACCAGGTTGTGAGCCTCTTGATCCATCCTAAGTAACACTCAGTTCTGTTCTTTCATACCTCAGTGGGAAGCATTCTGAATTTAAAAGGTAATGTGACAGCAGAGTAGCAATGTAAGGTATTAAAGTTGAGGAGCACTACTCACAGCCATGTGTAAGTGATAGATAGTCCTGTTGACCTTGCCCCCTGGGTTTTTCATATAGTCATCATAAATGTCTTCATAGATCTTCTGGGCTTCTTGTATTGCCTGCAGAAATCAGACTTTCCATGTGAGTTACCCCCAGTCCAGTGCAGACTTCAGCTTGTGTCATCAGCCTCCAGAGCAGAAAATGATGCCTGGTGAACTGAGGTACCGTGATTGGAAAGACAGGAGGTTTTGTGGCCTCATGGCATTCAGAGGGACTCTGCATGGGTCAGAATGTACATCTGCTGTATTCTATGTTTTGGTTAAACACTGTTAGTTGGAGAAGTTCACTGCTTGAATCTCTCTGCCCTTTTCCCAAGCAATGCCCTCTTATCACACAGATCTACTTGATGTTCCTGGTGGATGGGAGGTGGAATGACACCTGCACTTTAATAAAGTGTGGGGAGGGAAATGCATCCCATTTTGGACTGGAGATAACACAAACTCTCACTGACTCCAGATAAGAAAGTCAGAGTCTTCCTGGGAAAAGTCTCCTGGAAAGATTGGCTATGCAAGAGCCAGACTGTAGGTCAGTGCGTGCCAGAGTCCATAAGTACCCATTCATTACATTAGAAGTTTCTTGCTACTTACCACTTTTTTACCTATAAAGGCAAATACTCCAGCAGTGATCTCGGCTGCAAATATCACCAACAAGCAAGCAAAGAACTGCAGAGGAAGAAGAGAATCTAATATTACTAAACCTTGCACAATACTGCCAGTCAGTCCTGCATCCTGGCCTGGGCCTCAACAACTCACACAGTAACCAAAAGGATGCTGGTAGCAGGGGCTATAACAAAGGGCCAGGTTAGATTTCTTGTTATATGGGAACTAAGGTGGAAGTGGCAGAGATGTGCCTCAGTTGGTAGCTTCAGAAAAGCCAGAAGGTAATTCCAGCATGTCATATGAGACAAGCAATGGAATTTCTTCATGTACGGAAGCTCCGCGATAGCTAGATCAGCCAGTGAAAAGACTGAAGGCATTGCAGGTCTGGGACAATAAACATCTTCCCACTAGTGACACATGCATGCTTTTGGATTATCTTCCTGTGCAGCCCAGGCCCTTGAAACCTTTTACTTACTGCTCCAAGTAAGCACTGAGACTCCCGCGCTGCTCCGCAGCACCCAAAAAATCCAACTGTGGTCATGAGAGCCCCGGCTCCCACCAGCACATAAAGCCCTGTGGAAAACCAGAGTCAGAGGAGGATTTAAGGTTTCGCTTCCCAAAGGCTGCTGCCTCTTTTGTGAAAACCCCCCATTTGCACATAACAATGGTCTCTGGCTCTCACATAGAGCATCTGCACCACAGAAAACTTTCTCTCCCTACAAAACCCCAATGATTTCTTCAGAATACTTGGGGAATTCCAGGAAGAGAAATGAGAAGACTCCTACCTCCCATGTTTCCTGTCCCAAGGGCAGCTCTGTCCAGGAGGAGCAGGCACCACAGCACCCAGAAGCACCTTACAGCTCTTCAGGGAGGAAAGTAAGGAAAAAATCCCCTCCACATTGCTAAAGGGCTTATTTCTGTGAAACCTGGAGATGGAAATGTGCTCCGCTGCTGTGTAGGGGTGGAGCTTCAAAAGCTACCTGGCAGTTATGCTCTATCCATTGCCTGGCAGCACATAACAAAGGACTTTTGAAGACCTTTGGGGAAGGGTCCAGGCAGCGCAGTGTGATGTTGCTCTGGAATCAATGCTTTATTAGCTGATTGCTATTAGAAAGAATGGGGGAAACCACTGAAAGCTGTTAGAAGTAAGTGAAACAAGGAATTTGCACCCTCTGCTGAACTGAGTGAGAGGAACAGCCTGGGAAGGGTGGGGTGTGGTGGTCATAAGCTCAGCAATAGTCCTGAGCTTGGTCACTGTAGAGAATGGAAGCTTGTCTACAGTGATTTGGAGTGTGGCACCTTCCTGTATGAGCAGTGTTTGCTTTCTTGCCTGCTGGGCAGGCATGATCCAGCATCTTTACTTTTTTTCCCTCCAGCATACCAAGGCCAGTGTTAGAAAATGAGAGAGGAGCAGCTTTTAAAGGTTCATGTTATCAGTGCATTATGAGGAGAAGACTTGGAGACATGGGTTAGTGCTGGGGAATGGTTGGACTTGGTAAGCTTAAAGGTCTTTTCCAAGCTGACTGATTCTGTGGTTCTATGATTCAATTCCCTCATGCCTTATGATGGGGGGCCAGTGGAGCTCCAGGCTGTGCACACTAGAGGGCACAATGAGCCTTTCTCCCGGCTTTCACTACCAAACTTGTAAGGAAACTTTTAGTCCTCTCAGTTACCAGCTTAAACATTGTTTTACAATCCGACCCAAATCTTTAGGGTTAACAGAGCTGCTGGCGTTTACTATCAGCAGCCCTTGTGTAAGCGACACGAGAAAGCCCTACAAATGACAATGTGCAGCGGTTGTTAGGAAAATGAAACCCCAAACAAAAGAGTCAGTACATGAGTACAGAGCATCCCTCTCTGCCACACAGCTGCAGCCTGCTTGGGGAAGACGAGCTCCTGCCTGCTGCCCATTCCGTGCCACATCACTGTCCAGTCACTGGATATCAGCCAGATATTGATCCCAGCTATTGTGATCCTTCTCCTCCCTCCATCCTTCTTGCCCTGGTACCTTTCCTGTGCCCAAGGATTGCTGTGAGGACACATGTTCTGCTAAACAGCGCTAAACTGGTTATCATTAATATGGCTTTGCCAAGTCTGTGATGGGATACGTGGGATTTGCTGCTTGCTGAATGTTCTGGCAGTTCATATTCTGTATTTTCTAGATTGGTAGCGTTCAGCATCTTGTGACTTACCAGGACTGAGCTAACAATCGTACACACATCACAACACAGTGGGGTTTACTGAAGGAGGGGTATACAAAGATATATATGGCTCAGGAGAGAAAGGTCAGCCCCTCATGGAGGAAGAATTGGAAAAGACAAAACCTTGCAGGTGCAGAACCTTCTGTTGAGCTGCCAAGCACCAAAACTGCCACGTTCTGAGATCTCCACGGCAACAGAGTGTAACTACAAAGATGCTTCCTGGACCTTTTTCTGTGTATCCCTCCCTACTCCAGTCCCTGTACTTATCAGGCAGCTCAGCTGAGAGACTTTCTATTAAGCCTGGGAGGAAGCCTTCCCCTGGGGTTTTGGTGCTTGCAGATAGCAATGGGGTGAGCCCACTCTCAGGAATTTGGATTCGCTTTTGCCTGAGGAACAGCCTGAACATTTCCCTCGCATGACTCACGCCACCTCGGGCAGAGCTTCCCTTTTAAGGCGTGTTACAGGAAGGCCTCACCACTCACTAAACAAAGCTGAGCTCCCTCAAGTCTGGCCTCACAGCTGAGCCAGGCAGGAGCTTCAAAGCACCTTCTTCCATCCTCTGTTCAGGAGAGTTCATTCCAGACCTTGCCCTTTCTCAGCCTGCGGCTGGGAGTTGCCTATCTTCAGTTTTGTGTTGTTCTTATTTTTCCACCTAGATGTTTTTACTTGTCTGTCATGCAGACACACACATGTAATCTTTCACACAGCAATGGCTTGCAGAGTAGCTTGAAAGAAATTCGAAGGAACTCAGCCTGCACTGTGTGGTTTCCTGGCACCCAGATCCAGGTATGCTCAAGTGGAAGATGCTTTCCAGGGAGGGTATCAAAGCAATAGGTTCAAAACCAACCTAGAGGTTGTAAGCATATAAGGCAGAGAGCTTGTATTTCTTTTCCTAGCGGGCTATACGCATCAAGGTAGGCACAATCACCTCAGATTCTTAATAGGAATAGATCTAAACTGAAAAGTGAGAGTCTAGAAAAGAAAGGGTGGCAATATATGGCACCCCTTAGAACCGTAGTCTTCCCTAGTGCCATCATGCACTGACAGCCATCAAGTTAGCACAGTCAGGATCAGCAAAGCAGACAAATCCAGGAATTTGGTGGTGTTAATGCATCACTGGGCAGTAGTGTCACTTCTCAGAAGTATCTGAGCTTCACTACAGCCCATTCCTTTCCAAAAAGCAGGATGGAAAGCAAAGCCTTAATTGGCTTCTATTCATAAGTGCTTCCATTGTAAAACACAAAGCCTTGGCATAGCCTCCAATTTGGCATGTAACACAGCAGAGAAACAGAAAAGGCAGTTTATAGGCACAAAATGGAACATATTTTGTAGCTAGAAACTCTGACGCATAAGAAGCTCACCACAAAGCTCAGGACAGCCAAAAGAAGTGTGCAGGTGGGGTTGAGGTGAATGGGAAGTGCTGAGAAGACTGCAGCTGCAGCTTTCTGTGCAGCAGAAGTAACAAAGCACGAGGTAGAAAGGAAGCAAAGGTTTGTGGCCTGTGTGAAACGTTCTCCTCTCACCTCTTCTCGCCTCTTTTCGTTTCCTGAGGCTTAATTTTGTCACTCAGATCTGTGCCTGCTAATGAAGAGTTTGATAACAAACAAGTCTTTGAGTTCTGTGGCAGCACACAGCCTACGCAGGAGCAGACAACAGAGGAAGAGGGGCTCCTGAGCACAGGCACGCTGCTACACCACTAAGAGGCCAGAAACCAGCCATCTATGTGACTGCCCACAGCTCAGGACTGTGTATTGCAGCTGTGTGCAGGACACACAGCAGGTCACTGCCAGCCCGAGTGCAAAGGGATAGAGGCATGTGCCAAAATGCAATAGAAAATCAGTTGATGGAGCAGATGCAGCCAGGACACCACTGACTCGAAGGGCCATTAGAGGAAATACGGGCTTCTTTGGAAAGACAAGAGGATGAAAAGCTGAATGTCACAGCACTGGGGTATTTTTTGGACAGAGCCTATTCTCTTGACCTCTTCTGTGGGGCAGTATTCCGGTTTTGGGATGCAGGGCTGGTTTTTGGTGTTTTAGCTGTGCTAAAACACACCCCAACCACACAGGTTTTTATAAGCTGTGAAGGAAACTTAACACTTGTACTTTTAGCAGTAAGCCAAGTGAGAGGACATCTAATAACAGATTGATTTCCTTTCTGGCTAAAAAGCAGAAAATGTAAGAGGGGAGGCCCACACTTCAGCAAAGAACAGATTCGGAAAGCAGTAAAGCAGCAGCTTTGCCATATACTTGATTTTTTTATTCATCCCATGGGGAAAATCATTATTTCCTGAAAGGAAAATGTAACATGGGGGCATTCCCTGTGAGAATCCCGATGGGAGAATTCCCATTTTCTAGCAGGCTTTGCAATTACCGGGGAAATGAACAAATTACATGGCAACCTCTGAGCAACCTATGGCTCCCAGGAGTGATGAATGGCAAATCCACAGCACAGCAGAGATCTCTAGGTGGTCATCTGTGATCATGGCACAGGGTTCTTCCATAAGATACTGCTTCCTCTGGATATGATCCATAGACCCTATTGGGGCTGTACTCAGAGACAGTGGACCTGCAAGTGCGAAGAAGCACCTCTCAGGAAGGATAAAGGATTCCGTGTGCCATTTCTGTATCAACAAAACCTTTGTGACTCACAGTGAATACAGAATTCCATCATTTTTAGACTAGGCAGAAGAGAAGGATGGGATTCTATAGCTGCTGACTGCAGTATGTCTTTATGTGTATCAAAAGTGAGGGAGGGATCAGCCCTGTCTTTAGAGTAATGTCAGTTCAAGACTGTTCTTTGAGAGCAGTGAAAAGGGAATGTGCAGATTTCTGCAAAATTAATCTGAAAGGAGATGCCACCAGTTCTTTAGTCTGTTACGTGGTTCTTGGACACAGTGACAACCGTGTCCTTAGGTCCACAGTCCCCCTGTGCTCCTGTTGTAGAGACTTGTGCTAGGCAGAGGTGTGCACTGCCAGTGCTTGAAAAGAAAGGAAACACCACAGCACAAACCAGGCACGTCGGAACCTACTGATATGCACATTAAAACCACTGCTGGTGCAGACAGTGCATGAACCATCACCACTACCACCTAGGCTGGTAGAGATCTGATTTCAGTCTGGAGTGAACCCTCTCCCAGAGGTTTGGTTTGGTTTTTCTTTCTTTTCCTTCCAAAATCTTACTGATGGCTTTGAGATTAAAAATTCCTGTCTAGAGCCTACTGCAAAGAGCAGGAGCAGACATACACTGTCTCCCTGTCTGGTGTTATTTCACATGGGTTTCATGTTTACCTGGCTGCTATGCTCACTTTCCATTCTAAATAATTCTGCTTTTCCTTTTCTGGGCTGAGTAACTAACACCAAACAAACTGCCAACTCTTCATATGCTACTGAGACAACAAGCAGCTCTGTTCTTGCTATAAGGAATGCAGAGGCTGTGATTTCAGGAGCCCCAGAATGCAGTCGTGATTGAAGAGGTTTTCCTGAGGTTGTATATGCATTACAGCCCAGGAGGGAGATGTGATCCTTCACAGGGGGACTGAGGCTCTCAAGGACCAAGGACCCCGTAGTGCAAATGCATTACTGGAAAAGCTAAGAAACACATGTAGGAGCTGGAAGTAACAGGCCAGACAGCACAGTTGTGTATGTACATGGTAGCAAAGTTGGTTTCTGAAGCAGGCTAATTACTAGAGATTACCATGTCTGTATTAAGGGATTTTTAGTATATTTATCTATAAACTAGATTTGTAAAACTGGAGAAGAGGCAGTATTCTGAAGGCAGGTAAATGTCTGGAGAATTGGAACTTACTACCAATTTGATGCACAGACATAGTTATGTGTCCTGTGTGAATTCAGCAGGTATTTTGTGCTTAATCTTCCTGGAACCACAAAAGCATTACATACTGCTCTGTCAATACCTACTTCACCCAATACTAAGCTCACTGAAGTCAGCTATAATCAACATTCCTGTATTAGGTGGATCTGCTCTATCAGAATCCTGTGACAATGGAATACTGTGAACACTGTGAAAACCTTCCTACTCTGGAAGCTGTTCATAGTGCACAGTATGATAATCATCTGGTGAAACTTCTTAGCACTCTCTGGTTTTACTGCATCCTTTTTGACCACATAGAGCACTCAAGACACTGAGTGCATTAGGAAGTTACACAATGACATTACAGTTTTTCAGTTGGATTCTCATTTCCTTTCTTAAGAACTTCTGACATTTTATCTGCCTTTTGACTGCAGCTGAAGGCACTTTTGTCAAGAGGAACTGACAGTGAGTCTAAGGTCACGTTCCTGGGTGGCTACAGCTAAAGCAAAGTCTGACAGTGTTTTATCCTGCTTAGATTACCTGCTATCACTTGTGCCACACTGCTTTGTTGATCCAGTGTTTCATCTGCCTTTTTAATACTCAGTCATTTGGTATTCTGCAATCCTCTCTAGATTAGGACACCCTGAATAATTCTGCGTGCGAATATGTTTCCATGCAGACATCGGCAATTACACAGTTCTGATGCTTAAATGTACAGGCTCCAAACCAGAACACAAATGTGTTCTTCCTCCACAGCAGTAAAAGTTAGGACTCTGCAGAGAACTGTCTTTACCCTCGCTACTGCAGATAAAGTAAGTGTTGGAACAGAACAAGCCAACTCAGTGCAAACCCCAGCTTTTGAACTAACACATCCCCAAAAGGAGCTAAGGGCTTTACTTTGTTGTTGCTGTTTCATTCTTTTCCAGCAGACAAAATGCTTTCCTCTTCCTGGTTTCAGAGTGGACAGTTCCACTGTTTCCAGCTCAGTCAGAATGAAACACGACACAGGACATTTTCATTGCTTATACTGGTTTGGTGTTTTTCCTGGAAGCCACTTCAGAGCCTGGCATCTTGAGCACAGTTTGGCCTTTTAAATAGAGCATGTATGAAGAACAAAACATGGAGCTGAGAAAGCCTGAGCATGAAGTGGTAAATGCCTCATTCCTGGCACTGTTCAAGGCCAGGCTGGACAGAGCCTTGGGTGACATGGTCTGGTGTGAGGTGTCCCTGCCCATGGCAGGGGGCTGGAACTGGATGATTTTAAGGTCCTTTCCAACCCAAACTATTCTGTGATTCTGTGATTCCTGGAGTTTCCTGTGCTGCTACAGCAAGAGGAAACATCTTGATGTGAGAGACACCTCACACTAAACCATGTCACCTAAGGCTCTGTCCAACCTGGCCTTGAACACGGCCAGGGATGGAGCATTCACAACTTCTCTGGGCAACCCATTCCAGTGCCTCACCACCCTCACAGTAAAGAACTTCCTCCTTATATCGAACCTAAACCTCTCCTGTTTCAGTTTGAACCCATCACCCCTTGTCCTATCACTACAGTCCCCGATGAAGAGCTGCTCTCCAGGATTCTTGTAGGTCCCTTCAGATACTGGAAGCTGCTCTGAGGTCTCCATACAGCTTTCCTTCTCTGGGCTGAAGAGCCCCATAGGCTTAAGTAACTTGTTTTATCAGACTTCTAACTTTGTGCTGGCCTTGCCTTTCCTTCACAGGTGGGTACTGACTCTTAGGCACTGACTGCCAGGTTTTACAATGCAGGGCAGGGACTGAGGACTTTTGAACAACTTGCATTTTGAGTAAGGGTGAGATTTTTTGTGGGGTGGTGCTGTCATGTTTTTAAAGCAGAATTTGTTTTCCACTCAGAGCCACTATCAGCCTTTTCTAAACCACTCTTCCTCAATACAGAAGAGATCTGCATACAAGATGATAGGAAGAAAGACAAATTCATTGTGTAAGTCTTAAGTACAGACTAAAAGCCTCTCTAATACACACGATAGCAGGACCATTTGATGCTCCTCATCTCTACAGAGAGGCTGTTTTGCCAATGGTTCTCATTTTAAAGGCTGATAGAGTTTGGGGTTATGGACTTTGGGGAGAAAATACTGTTGACAAAGGATATACTGCTTGACTCCAAAACAAATGACTAGAACTATAACAAAATGAGGCACAGAAGCAGACAATTGCTGTTTATGTGAATTTAACTGCTGGCCAACACCTTCCTGTTTGTATGGGCACCTACTACTATGGAGAAAAACTACTAATATCCTTCAACTCCAGACATGACTTCATATCCTCAGGCATGTGCCTTCTAACTGTACCTTTCAAAGCCAGCATGATCACTCCTGCTCTTGTAAACCCCCAGAGAAAGCCACAGCCACCCTGAAAGTTCTGTCCGCAATTGTTTTGGCCCTGGTGAATGCCTGGACCACAGGTTGGATCATGGAATGAAAGCAGGGAAAATGTAGCAAAGCAGAAGGTTTGTGCAGGAGAAGCAATACTTCAGTGCTGGCAGTTGTGAGTTAGAGCCATTCACATTAGCGGCAGGACAAGGGGTGATGGGTTCAAACTGAAACAGGGGAAGTTCAGGTTAGATCCTAGGCAGAAGCTGGCACAGGGTGCCCAGAGAAGCTGTGGCTGCCCCATCCCTGGCAGTGTTCAAGGCCAGGTTGGACACAGGGGC